>CAKNXH010062946.1:0-59409 GCA_932178445.1 Andricus quercusramuli | reverse complement strand
AACAAATTTTATTGCCGTCATTATGCTGGTATTTGATAAGTTTCATTGCAAAAAATAATCTTTGTTTAAATTATACAGACCTAAATAAATAAATATTCGTTTTTGAGAAAAGTGTGCGCCTACAAAAAAAGCAACTTATCTCACTTTCGAGGTTGTTTTCATTTGGGGATTTTATTTTAATTTATAAAAAAGTTCTTCAAAATGCATTTTACATTTGTGATTAGCAATAATCCAAACAGAAATGATGCCAGATTCACGAACATTATAAGAAAATTAATAAATACATTTGACAATTAATAATTTAAAGTTATTGATTCTTTTCAACATAATTAATACTGTTAATACCGAGGGGTTAGTACTTGGATTTTCGGTTTACACTAGATTGCAAGATTTGCAAGATTGCATGGGATCGCGAAAGATTGTCAAATATTGCGTGAGACTGCAAAAGATTCCATGAAGCGTAGGAAATTTAGTATTGAAAATCCTCAAATAGAAAAAAAATTATATATCATATTATAGAAGTCTTTAAAATGATTGGAGGTGCTATACATCCCAATCTCCTTCTTTTGAATTTTTGGAATTCGTACTAATTCTTTGAAATAAAGTTCAGTTTCTTTCTTCATTACTTGAAGTAAAAATCATTTGAAGCCCCTTGAATATCAATCAAATTGAACTTATTCAAGAAAGTTCTTTAGCAAAAACTTAAAAATCCCTAGAAATCTTTGATATCCCTCAAGATCCTGCGGGTTTAATTAAATCCTTTGTATCTTCTAAACTGTCTCGAAATCTTTAGAAAAATCAGGATCTATAAATCTGAATTTTTTCTCCATGAATTGTTAAAATTCGTAGAAATTCTTTGAAACAAAATTTAATTTGTTTCGTAGAGTATGAATTATTTATAATCTCTTGAAAAGAAATTGAAACAAACACATTCATTAAAGTTCTATAGAAAAAAAACATAAAATCCCGAAGGATCTTCAAATTCCCTTGAAATCCTTAGAGATATGATAAAATCGTTCGAATCTTGAGAAATTCCTTAGGATTACTTGAACTTCCTTGAAATCTTCCAAGACGAAAAAATTCATTGCCAAAATTATGAATAATTTAGAAGCCCTTGCATGTAATTTGAAATAAACTTATTCCTTAACTTTCTTAAGAAACAGCTTTATTCAATAAAATCCTAATACCGTGTGAAATTCTTTGAAATACCTCATAATCCTTCGAAATTTCCGAAATCACTAGGAATTCCCTAAAATTTCATTTATTATAATTTGTTTTCCGAAGTTCACTATTTCTCCCTTGAAATTTTAGGAAATCCTATTCCTCTAGGACTCCTTCAAAACTTTAGAAAACGTGAAAATCCATTAAAAAATATATGAATCATTCTGAAGCCAAAAATACAATAAGATCCTTAAATCTTTGTCAAATTTCTTGAAATACCGTGAAATGGTATGACATTTTATTTTATTCCATTTACTTCCCGAACTTCACTTCATTCGGGAAAGAAATAATTTCCTTAAAACCTGATAATGCGTGTAGTAATCTAGAAAATTGCATAAAATTCTTTTGGAAATTGACGAAATCGCTTAAAAGCCATGACAATTCTCTGGAATTCCTTGAAATTTCTCCAAAAATCATTTATTTGTACTTTCTCTATTTTTCGCATCTACTCTCCCAATATATTAGGATTCTTCATTTCTATACTGATTTTCCCATAAAGATTATTCATCATAATTTTTCCAGAATCGCAAAAAGTAATACGAAATTTAGTTCAATATTGCATGAGATTGCAGAAAGAGTGGGAGAGTGTTTACATCAGATTGCAGGAGTCATTAACCCGGCAGTTAAAGCCACCTCTTAAAAAGTTATTCATGGTATAGAAAAACATTTCAAATCATTTGAAATATTGTTATTTCTGCATGAAGTTTTGATTTTTATTCATTTTGTCTGTGTTAAAGAAGGGAGTTGTTCAATTATAGCAATTTTACTGATATCAGCTTTGCGTAAAAGTGCGGCAGATTTTTTATATTCAATATTTTTTTATGACGAAAGAACATTACTATTTAATTGGATGTAAGGAAATTGTGGTATTTGATTTTTTATAAATCCACAGATAATTTTTTTTCAGGGTTTAATAGCCCCGGGCTGAAATCCTTTTAGTTTCAGTCGGGTGTCTGTCCGTCTGTCCGTTCGTCGTACTTTTTTCCCAGGATCATAACGGGAGGGAAATAGGGGAATTGAAGGGAAATGAGGAAAGTGAAAATGGGGGAATTGTGACAGTCGATTAGGCGATATGTGGGGCAATAAGGGGAGGGAAAGTAGGAGAAGTGATGAGAAATGAGGGAAGAATGAATCAATGAGCTTTCCACTTTTAACATAGGGGGTAAAATTTCCCAAGTGTCCCCGCCTAAAATTTTGTTGTTGCCTATCTTATTCAAACTCCGCCAGATTGTAGTGCTAGTGGACCTCTTTATATTCTGTAAAGGGGGCGCACCTAGTATAACGGGTTGTCAAGATACAGGGGCCCGCATTTTCGACGATTCACCCCGACTGCTAACCTTCAATTGTACATAACTCCTGTTACAGTTATCCAATTTAACTTTTTTATGCGGGTTTTAGAAAGGTATTTTAACAAGGTTTACAACAAAAATAACCAATGAACAATAAAAAAATTATTTCACCTTGATTTTTCATTTTAAAAAACATTTTTGTGATTTTCTCCCAATGCGGCATTTTTAATATTTTTTTAGTTAGGCTAGAAAAAAAGCTTAATTTTTTCTCTTGAAAAACCCCCCAGAACGAAAATGGGATGGAAAGTATTGGTTGAGTTGTAAAAGGTCACAAGAGCGCGGGTGCCCCGCGCCAACGAGCCACGGCGCTACTAGACGTGCTGTAGTGACTCAGTTGTTTTAATAATTGATAAAAATGATTTTTCAGTTAACATGTAACGAATATTTCATTTCATCCTTACTTTCATGTAGCTGGAGAACGATTTACATATTTTCTTAATTAAAATTTTCAAATGGTTCTATTGTAGGAAAACGATAGTTAATAATAAAATCATTAACGATTTTCTTGGATGGTTCTGCTTATCTGTTACATTTCGAGATGGTTTTTAATAAGTCGTCTTGTATGCCACGTTTTGGTGAGTTTTTTTGGTGTTAATCTCTTTGCCTTTAACAATTTTTGACGTGATTCTCCTTGCCTTTCACATTTCGGGGTGCTTTTTTATGTGAGTCCCCTTGCCTCTCACGTTTTGGGGTGCTTTTTTTATGTGAGTCCCTTGCCTCTCACGTTTTGGGGTGCTTTTTGGTGTGAGTCCCCTTGCCTCTCACTGTGTTACTCAAAAAGTGATTTTTTGTTCAGCTTAACGTTCACTTTGATCTTCTCTTCGCGATCTCTTTGCAATTTTTCTCTTCGGGAAAATGTCATACTGTGAAGATGACGAATACTTCTTCAAAATTGGAGTCGATTCTGAAGAGGGTACAAAGTGATAGTATTTTTGTGTGCTTGGCATATTCTTTGCAGAGTCGAATCGAGTTTTAAGGTTTTCAGCAGTGGCGGCATGATTTTCTTTGGAAATGAAAAATATTACCGTTTCAGGCAAGTTTTTTAGCCCATTGATATAGAGCATCAGCAGTCAAAATCTGATTCTGAGACGATGCCTGGAGACTTGCACGTGCGGCGAGTCTTTTCAAATTGCCCCCAATTCCATCACATGGTCCTTTTCCATGTGCAGTCGCGTGAAAGTGCCATTCCGTCTGAATACCGAAGTCTGCTTCATGATATAGCAGATTTGCAAAATTGTACTTATTTTCAAAATGTTGTGCTGCACCATCGGTAGAGTAGATAATTTTTTTTTGTTTGAAATTATCTTTTAGGTATTTGGTTATAACTTTCTGAAATTCGTAAACAGATATTGTTTCGTGATTTAGGTTGTCGGATAAAAGAGCTAGATTGCGATGTTTTAATTCATTACCCTCTTTGTAATAGATGACAGTTGTATAGATCGTGACCTGATTTTTGTTACTTGTGAGCAGAAACATAATTTTTATCAATTATTAAAACAACTGAGTCACTACAGCACGCCTAGTAGCGCCGTGGCTCGTTGGCGCGGGGTACCCGCACTCTTGTGACCTTCTACAACTCAACCAATACTTTCCATCCCATTTTTGTTCTAAGGGGATTTTCAAGAGAAAAAATCAAGCTTTTTTTCTAGCCTAACTAAAAAAATATTAAAAATGCCGCATTGGGAGAAAATCACAAAAATGTTTTTTAAAATGAAAAATCAAGGTGAAATAATTCTTTTATTGTTTATTGGTTATTTTTGTTGTAAACCTTGTTAAAATACCTTTCCAAAACCCGCATAAAAAAATCAAATTGGATAACTGTAACAGGAGTTATGTACAATTGAAGGTTAGCAGTCGGGGTGAATCGTCGAAAATGCGGGCCCCTGTATCTTGACAACCCGTTATACTAGGTGCGCCCCCTTTACAGAATATAAGGAGGTCCACTAGCACTACAATCTGGCGGAGTTTGAATAAGATAGGCGACAGCAAAATTTTAGGCGGGGACACTTGGGAAATTTTACCCCATAGATAAATTGATGATTTCTTCGGCTTATTCCCTAATTTCTATTACAAGAATGGAGGAGAATAGAATTGCGTTTGCAAGAAAAATTTATACCCCGCTCAGGCTGCAAGAGAAAATTAGAGTGACAATTGTCAGCGTAAACTACGTCCACGTCTACCAATCTGTAATACGACTAAATGGTTAAGATGACACGTGAGTCATTCCAGAAAAATGCGAGGCTGCCGGTTTAACCCACAGTGCTGATACTATGGTATTATTTTCTTTGATAAATATAAACATCAACAAATGTATAGTTTGCTGACCAGCAATGTTTACAATATAATCTTGTCATAATTCCGATATTTCTTAGTCATTCCATACGAAAATCGAGTTTTTCCAAAGAACACCCTTCGGATTATTTTGTTTTTCAACTTAAAATATTCTCATGGCAACAAAAAAAAACATTCAATAGAAAAATGTATTGAAATAAATGTCAGTCAATATCTTTCACACAATCTCATGAACCCTTTCTCATTTGTTGTATTGAAATTTGAAATTTTGAAGCTTTTTTGGGTTTCAATTGTTTGCGAAACTATGAATGTTACCCTAATATCAAGTTTACCGTGGAAATTGGACAAAACGGAAAATTACCTTTCTTGGAGGTACTAGTTTTCAAAAGATCTGATAACACATCAGGGCATGAGGTTTACAGAAAACCTACCCATACAAAAAGATACCTACATGCCTCCTCCCACCACCACCCATCTCAAAAGCAATCATACAGAGCTGTCTCCATAACAGATAAAGATAACTTACAAAAGGAAGTACAAAATGTTGAACAAATGCTAATAAAAAACGATAACACAAACAAACAAATCAATAGAGCAGTAAGAAAATACACTAAAAAAACAAGTCAACATAACCTCCTGAAGAAAGGGAGAGAAAAACGACCACCATCCTGCCTTACATTAAAGGTGTCACAGAACAAATAGGAAGAATTCTCAAGAAACTCAACATCCAAACTATAACGAAGCCACCTGCGAAAATAGGACGACCTCTAAAAAAACCGTCAAGATAAAAAGACACTTCTCAGTGATCCGGCAGTATATAAAATTCCTTGTTCTTGTGGCAGAGTCTATATTAGAGAAACCGGAAGAGCGGTAAGCTGACGTGTAAAGGAAATGAGAGTAAAGTCAGGCTGAAACATTTCACACAATCAGCAATTGTTGAGCATCATATCGAAACAGGACATAGCATCTTATTCAACAATCGAAATCTTGGAACACCCTAATAAAATCAACAGGGTCAATGGATATAATACTATCCGATTGGGCTTTCCGTCCTTCCGGTTTTTTTTAAAAACGGTTTGGTTAGTCAATCAAGTTCAACCAGTCCTCACCATGGGGCGCTTTGGCCAATCATAGGCATCGTAGATGATACATATATAAGAACAAAATAACCTGGAAATTCAGTCTCGGGTGAGCCCTGAAGACGTGAACTGCAATGTTCACAAAACGTCGGCAACATTCATAGTTTCGCACACGATTGAAACTCGAAAAAGCTTCAAAATTTTATATTTTAATTCATCATAATGAATCATCGTGAGAGCATTGAATCTACTACTTCCTCATTTCTTAGTAATTATATATACAAATGTTGACGTTCTTCAATGAGTAACTGTACAAAAAATTCCTCAGCGCGGGACGAATCGATTGAGCCACATAATTAGATAATTTTGCATTCATTTTCATCCACGACCATGTTACACGCATGAGCTGATATTAAAGATCCCATGCGTGACCCATTTATTTTTCCCTCAAATTTATCATCGAACTGACAATAAGATGATTGAAAGCATAGTTTTAGAGTTGAATGGGCAATTAGCTAGTTAATGATGCAGTTAAAACTGTTGGACATATTTTAGCTAGATCTTTCTTGAAAATTTTATAAGTTGTCTTATATTCTCATAAGCAAAAGGCTTTTATATTTTATTCATGATGAAGTTCAAATATAAGAATATGAAATTCAGACAGTTAGTGAAATTCTGGGCCATAAGTTCAAGTAAAAAAAAATTTAATGCAGGAAGTGTGAGATACTTATAACACATCAGAACGCTTAGCAGCTGGCTTGAGATGGAGAACCAAACGACGCCCAATTTCACACTTTGCGCCATGTTGATTGAATTTGGAACTCATCTTTCAAAATGTGGAAGCGATTATACGAATTTCCGAAAACACGTATTAGCTTGGTTATCCTTGTTTCGGAAATTTTCCTTTCAAAATCAATGGTATAAAGGCGATCAATTCTAGCTTTCAAGAATCATAGCAGTTTTCTATTTCCTGGATTGGTCAGCTCAATGGAATATAGATCAATCGTTGAACACGCTAATGGCGCAAATTCGAATGCGACGACTGAAAAAGAAGATCAAATAATCTATCACTAGAGAGCCTTGCTTTTAGTACCTCAAAATCGATTACTTCTACTCTGTGCTTATTGTCTTTTCTAAATTCACAACGACAGGCTCGCTAAAATTACATGTTTATGTTTCGCAAACAATTTTATTTTCATAATTTTGGAATTTTGAATTCACGATTCGCGTCACCATTAGGCGGATTGTTAGAAAATCTTTGTTCTAACTAGGATATAGGAATCAGCGTTAATTTTTCTTTCGCTTCGGTATACAATCGGAAATGGCCTGCAAGATTTTGATATTTGGAGTTCTCAGCAAATACAAACGAAACAATACTATACATAGTTTTGTAATTTATTCTGAATTGAATCTATAGTTTGGAAGTTTGCAGTTTACACGTTTTTTTCCGCTTTACGTAAAAACATTTCGTTAATGGGCGTCGGCAACCCACTGGTGTTTCATCAACTTCTTCTGGGGTCAAAAGGGTAACCCTTTTGCTGTCCATGTTTATTTTTGCTCGTTTCCAGTGGGTACCATCGTAGGTATATAATCCAGCAAGAGTATAAGTAGTCTCCAATATTGCAAATATATCATTATCGGATGTTGACATAACAATTTGATCTTGGGTCGGTAGATGCTCATAGGTAATATTTGTTCTCAATCTGAGTCTTGTGTCGGCAGGAAAAGTGTATCTTTGAAGTTCGAATACACGGTTCAGATTAGTGCGGGAAATAAGCTGGATAAATTTAAGATCTTCAAGTCCACATCCACGTTTATTGTAAGATGGAAGAATTGTCGGCGGAAGCATACATCTGCTAGGAAGAGCAATCCTTGATGAAAAGCTGCCTCGAGAAAAACGTCTGGCAGAAGGAATCTCGGTAGGAATGATTCCGACAGGAGCATGACTGGCAGTAGGAGACCTGGATCTCGACCTCGCAGGAGAAGGAGTCCTTTCAGGAGAACGATTCAGATCAATAGGTTTTCTATTAGGTAAATACTCCAGACTTAACTCTGCAACATGAAACAAGAATTCACTTCATCTAAAGTCTGTGAAGCAAGATAGAATGTGGACCTCTGCCAATTTTTCTGAATCTCAGAATATTAAGGTACAGATTTTGGAAAAAAAAGGATTCAGGAAAATGTTGTAATGACGTTATAGAGAGATACGTATCGGTACGATTAGATTTAGGAGAGACATTTAACAAAATTTGTTGTGAAGATTTGAGACTAAAATGATGATGAGTGGGTAAAAGAATTTGGGGTGCCTAGAGAGAAGAGTAAGTAAGAAAAATGGCTAGGTAGAAGTGAAGAGAGAGAAAAAGGTATTGGAAGTCGCTCAGAAGCGTGAAGATACAATTAAAAATCTCAATATACGAATTCACCAATAATTGCAATAACTCCATAGCAACAATTGTTTCCTGAATATGTCGGTTGCCTGAGGTTTTTAGCTTTATTGCATTGAACAATAGGTTTCACCAAATTTTGAATTATTTTCACGGATTCAAATGAGGATAGAATCCGCATTATTATACTTACCAATAGAGTTGAGGATGACCACCCATGATAGGACTAGAGCAGAAAAGTTTCTCATTTTTTCTAACCGAAGAAAGACAGATTCTCATAATAATTGAGAACTCGATTAACAGTGAAACTGATTATTCTGCTCTTTATTACATTATATAAAATACGCTGTAGTTCTTATCTTATGAATTGCGTAGGCATTGAGGTTGTCCTTGTGAGATATTTGTATCTGATTACCCTGATAAAACATTTGAAATCATTCTGAAGTTATTTTATGAGGTTCAAGAAAAAACATTTTTTTTCATTCATACGGACTTAAAACAGTTGAAAGAGTTTTCCTGGGGAAATTTGGCCAGAAAATACCTATCCAACGATGCCTTGCAGTGAATACTATTTTTTCAACGTGTCAAGCGACTTTTTGGATTACACGTACCGGAGAGACCTTTTCCATGGTGCATCGAAGCATCTCTTTCTTTTAAGTGGAAAGTGACTTCCTGGAGATTGTTGTTCCGTGAAGTCATGTGCAATTATGTCTTGCAGCGGAGTCTATTCTTGTGAAATGGGAAGTGATTTCCTGGATGGCAGGTCCAGAGAAGGCCTGCCAATGATGCCTCGAGCATGTCTTTTTTTCTTTTAAAGTGAAAATTACTTCCTGAGAATAGTTGTCCCGGGAAGTCATCTGCAATGATGCCCTGCAGCGAATACTATTTTTTAAAAGTGAGGAGTGATCTTTCGGATCGCATGTTCCGCAAAGACCTGTTCAATGGTTCTTCGAAGCATCTTGTGTCTTTCTTGGCCTTATCACTGGGCAGGGCTTTCCCGGGAAGACTTATCCAATATTACAAGAGCCCAAGAGTCCGAATGCATAGAAGAGAAAAGGGATGTCCAGTGGCGCCTTTACCTAAATCGCCGCGAGAAGGAATTTCCGGGAAGCATTGTCTCATTAGAAGAGATGTCCCAGTTTTCCTTTGAAATGTAGTCTTCAACTTCCATTTATGGGATGAGATTTTTTTTTACTATGGCATTACTTTTGGGAAGTTATTTCCAGGGAAGACTGGTCCCGTAATGAATTCTTGAGTGTAACTTGTCCCAAAAACGAGATAACCAGTATCTCTCAAATGTTTACTTTTTTGTTAGTGACAGTGTCAATTTTATAATTTTCACCGAATCAGCGGATAAAAAAGCCTAAATTCCTAACGCTTTTCTCAATCTTAGAATATTCTGCATACTACCACAATGCTGAGCAGCGCACAGTTGGAGGAAATGCACCTTTTGTATTAAAAAATGTCTAGAGCCTTTTTGTCCGAGGCTTGATTTAAAGAAAACAACTAAAGCGCATTGAAATCTGTATTTTGTATGAGAAAATATTAACTAAATGATAAAAACGGTGATAAAATAAAAAATTTGAAACTCTTTGAAAAATATACGCAGAATGCAAGAAAATGTCCACACGTATGAGAGAAATGAATATTTTTCAAATTACTCAAATTTTACATTCTTTCAATTCATGTGAAAATTCCAAATGAGTTTCTATGTCGTTCTTGGGTATTGAAAATTGGCCTTTGTTGGTAGGAAAATCGAAATGTTTTGTTGAACTTTTCAGTTGATAATGGAAACATTTTGTTAGAAATACGTCTCTTTTTGTTAAAAGTGCCACTATGTAATTATGCTTACAAATATTTAGTTAACATTTCTTTTTTTTGTAATATTTAACTGGTCGGTTGAAAATTCATCTCTTTTGTCGAAAATTCGAGAGTTTTCAGAAATACTGGAAATTTTTTATTGAAAACCTCTTTTGTTATATTTAAAAAAATATCTTCATATTTTTGCAAAAATCGCACTATTTGTCCCGTATTAATAGCATTTTGGGCTTCGAAGTCTGTAGTTGCTGAAAACTATTTTTGTTTGGATGACACAGAAAAAACCTTAAAAACCGGAAGTTTTTCTCGAAGAAAAATCTGGCGAAATTCACTCTGTATGAATGAAGTTTGCAAAAGATGTATCGATTGCTTCATCACTGGATACAGTTTTCTTTAAAGCCATTTCAATTAAAATTATTTAGATTAGGAACTTTACATTATTTAACATGCCAATTATTAAGCGGCTGAACTAAATTTTTTCAACTGAAAATTTTTTAGGCTTGGATTTTGTACTTTAAAGATGATTTTTTAATTCATATTAGGATTGATAATCTTTTTTTTGTTTTGCTTGGTTCATTTTATTCAACAAATTTTTTGCTTGACGCAAACAATCTGTAATAATACTGTTCCAACCACGGATAGGGGCCATAGCTATACAAAATTTGTATCACTATTCATAAACCAAATAATTATTTCTTCTGAATCTCGTCATTTGTATTTTTCTTTTCATCACCTTTTCTTCCAATACTTCTATTGCTATATATCATTGTGGTTACAACCGCGTAAATCGAGGCTCAATGAGAACGACACTCAGTTATCACATAATATAACTTTGACACATTGACACTATGTAGACAACTTCTTTATTTTGAAATTTTTTCATCAGAATAATTATTTTATATTTGAATTTTCTAAGGCAGGACTGGTTCACATAGCCTCACCGACGATTCCGGTGAGTTAGTCCAGGACGAAACATAGAAAATCTAAATTTTGTTTGAATTTTTAAAGAAAAAATATAGATTTTTGAAAAATTGATTGAAAACAAGAATAGATATTACTGACTCCAATGTCAATTGGAAAATCTTCTTTACAGTCAGTTGATAACAATATCTTTACAAACAATAGCAAATATAGCATTTAAATAATTACATTTTCAAAATTGAAATTTGAGGAGCTCTCTATTTCGCTGCTGTAACTTGCAGTTAAGTGCAGATTAGTTTGAAAGAACAAATATGTAGCATTACCGGTTTGAAATGTACAATTTAAGAGACCAGGAAAAATTATTTCAATTCGAGAAAAAACCCGGAAATAATGCGGAATTTTCGCGTCGATGAAAGTGGCCACACCAGACTCTGCTACTTCAAAAATTATTTAAAATTTTCGTAAGTAAATAATTGTTAGAATGCTTGTTTTCTAAGTACTGTTTAACAATAATTAATCAATAATTATGCGATAGTGGGAATGAGATAAGAAAGGAGTTGAGAAACTTTTTCATAATAGGAACATTAGACGGAAAAAGAGTAATAACAATGAGGATAAATAGGAAGCAAAGGTTACAAGAACAGAAAGAACGGGTTTTTGAATAGATGGAAAGTAACAGTTCAAGAGAAGTTTCAAGAATATGAAAATCCTACAGGAAAATGTAGAAAAAGAAGAAAGTGAGCAAGAAATTTAAAAAATTAAAAGAAGTGAAATATAGTGTAGAAGAATATAAGAGAAAAAGGAAGCAGTGTACTGAGTTGTATGATAAAAACAAAGAGAAGGAATATAAAATGTTTCAGAAGAAAGGCAGATAGGGCTATAATGAAAGTCAAGGATTGTAGCGAAGCCAAGCGAGCGAATAAAGAAAGAAAAGAATAAACCACGATATTCAGAGAGAAGGATGAAGAAGTTATTTATGGATTTGCTATAGGATGAGCAAAGAGAAAAGTTAGGAGAGGAGAGAATAATGGTAAGGAAGAAAATCACGAAGAAAATATAACAAAAGAAGTAATAGTCAAGGTCTTAGAAATGAAAAAAAAAAAGGAAAGGCAACTGGTATAGATGAAACTCTCTAGTTTGAAAAGGTAAAGAGTAAGGTAAGGAGAGAAAAAATGGACAAGAAAAGCGATAATAATATTTAAAAAAGAGGTAAGGGAACAGGTATATTTGAACAATATAGAACAGAAAGTGCTGAATATGTGCTAGGAAATTTCGTGAAGATTCTAGGGGTAGAATTAATTGGGTGATGAGTGAATGATAGAATTAGAGGCGGAGAGAAGAATCGATAAGAAATAATGAAAGATCAAATTTGAAGAACGAAAAGGTAGAAGAGAAGAGGAGAAAATATTGAATGGGAGTCGCTTACAAGAGAGAAAATATCCGTTAGTATCCAGATATAAGATCTATGTAAATAGTTGCAAATAGTGAGGATACAAGAATATGAAATATGTAAGTGTCAATGTTGTAAGATAAGGAGGTCATACAAATTCTCAGGGGAAACATTTTGAAGAGAAAGGAAACAATTTTCAGAATGAGAAGATTCTTAAAGAATGCGGTGTAGAGAAAAAAGAGATTAACAAGTATAACATATATCCGTCGAGATTATTTAGGCATGTTGAGAGAATGAATAATAAAAGAAGAACGACGGACGGAACAAATATTTTTAGGTAAAGTAAATAGTAGCGTACCCAGAGGCAGACTGAGGAGAAAATTGTGGGAATGCGTGAATGAGATGCTAAAAGATATAAAAAGCCATATAAACATCAGAGCTTGCAAGAGAAAATGTATGGATGTAAAGGAAGCCAAAGATGTATTACAGGACAGGAAAGTGTGTCGACGAATAGTTTATAAAAAGGGCATGATGAAGAGTTTTGATGGGACAAAAACGCCTCAAACAAAAGATCTTCGATGCTATTGGGCCGAGGCAGAGAGCTTTAAATGGTGACTTTTTGAAGCTTTTTGACTGGGCTGATTGCTAGAAATATTAATAAGCGATCCGGTTCGAAACAGTGTTGTAGAATAAACGTTTTGTTTGAATAAGCAACAAGTGAAACTAGATCATTTGTTTGTAATTCATTCTCCACTAGTTCCAAACTTTCTATATGTATCCTAATCTTATTTTTTAGATTTTTACAACTTGATCCACAAAATTTGTTCCGTCATTTCTAGTGAGTTTCATATTAAGTTTATGGCCATCGTTAATGAAATTGAATTTCATTAAAAAATCATTAGCTTCGTCTCCATTAGGCAAACTAGGGTATTATCGATATAACATTATTAGAAAGCGACAGGGTATTCAAGTGATTTCAATATTTTGGTTTCGATTTACTTTGAAACGATTTCAAGTGAAGCAGCGGATATTGAATATGCCATTGTTAGCTCATACACTTTTTGGCAAAATTTATCATAGAACTGACAACAAGATGTTTGCAAGCAAAGTGTAAGAAATACACGTTAAAATCTTTTTTAGCTAAAAAATTCTGGGGTTTAATTCCTTTTAAACGTTTATCGATTGTGCTTCTGATTGAATTCAATGAGATATTAGTGTAAATATACACAATATTAAGGAATATAATGATGAAGTCCTTTGGCATAGTAATTTCATCGATTTTATTCCTGAAATCACTAATCTCCTGTGTGTGATAGAAGTTTCCCGTCACAGTTTTTGGCATAGACACTGCTAGAAACCTAGTAAGTCAATAAAAGGGTGAAACAGGAAAAGGCATGATATTTCTGAAAGGCCAAATGATTTTTTGTGATTTCAGCAATCCCTGAAAATGCGGTACAGTTTTATTTATGATATTCAAATAATTGTAAGTTTCAGGGTCAATTGTTTTTTTTTTGCTCTCACATATAGTTAATGATCAGGTTATACCTTTTTGAAATTTTGTTTAGACCTATTTTTAGAATTACGTGGTATCTAATTCCTGATGCGACATATCCATTTTTTCAAATGCGATTACGATTGAAACGAATTATATTCTATGTATTTCAAAAAAGTTTATTATTGGACGTCGGTGACCTACTGGACTGTCATCGATTTCTTCTGGGGTCAGTGCGGTAACCTCTTCGCTGACCATGTTGATTTTCGCCCGTTTCCTACGATTGATATACATTCCAGCAAAATAATTAGTATTCTCCAATATTGCAAACACATCACCATCGGGTGTTGACATAACAATTTGTTCTTGGGTCGGAAGTTTCACAAAGTTAACTTGTGTTCTCAATCTAAGTTTTGTACTGACGGGAAAAGTGTATCTTCGAAACACGAATACCCTTTGCGGATTTTTGCGGGGACTGAGCTGAAGATCAATCATGTCATCAAGTCGATGTCCATATGAGCTTGTAGAAGGAAGCACAGTGGGTGGAAATATGTGCCGGTTGAGAGGAGCAGGCGGTGGAGGAGAGAACCTTTCCGGAGAACAGGGCCTGGCAGGAGGAGACCTGGATCTGGATCTTGCAGAAGGAGGGGACCTTTCAGGTGATTGATTCAGGTCAATGGCTCTTCTTTTAGGCGAAGTCTCGAAACTAAGCTCTGCAACAAGAAAAAGAGGACTAAAGTGATCCACAGTCCGTAAGGTAAGATAGAATGTGGATTTTGGAAAATTTGTCCAGTGTTCCGGGTCAGTCACACGACAAGCAATTTGAAGTCTTGAAAAGTCTGAGGGTTTGAATATAAATTTATGACAGAGGCGAAAATTTCGAACAGAAATATTGGGCCATCCATAAGTTAGGTAACAGATTGCGAGGTCCAAACATTTCCTTGATTCGCAGGAATGCTCTGTTGGTTATGAACCCATTGAAGCTTGGCACCTCCAACAGCAGAGTTAATCAGGACGACTAGCTAAGCAGAATATTTAGGTTTTTTCCCGCCGCAACTCCCTTATGAAGTCTTCACACCTCTTCTCCTTCACTCTCATTCGTTGTGATGTTCTTGTGGGCTGGTTCTGGAAATTTTATAAGAAACATAGTTCATTTCCCGAAGTCAAGAAGAACTATTTCAAAACTCGAGAGCATGGTAGAAACCATTGTAGAGGATATGAAGTTTCGCATATGCCTTTATTTCCATCGGAGTGTTTGGCAAAGTAGTATCAGGGCTAATGCTGTCTCAGTGGCAGAGATAGTAATAAAGCACTCTTAGTGCCCCATTGTGCCTTTGGATATACGTTAATCCCACATGAGTTGGGGAACTAGATATTATCTGTCCTATGTGCTTGAAGTGTTCATAACATGACCTCTAGCTATCATCGGGAATGTATTTTCGCACAAAATTGGCTTTATAGAGAAACATACCTTTCTTCACTTCTCCGTGTTTCGTGAACATTTTGAGAAGCGGGTCTCGTCCATTTGCGTCTATATGTGCTGTACACAAAATGATCCTGTTCTGAAGACATTCGAGATGTAGTAGTCCGCGACGACCTTGACAACCTGGGATGTAAAGTCGCGAAACAGACGACTTGAGGTGCATGCTTGTTCATGTGCATGACCATCCGTGACCCGATATCGAGGGATCTGTTGGTGATGACATTTGTATCTGAAACGGAAAGCATTCACCATAGATTTTAGGTCCTGAATGCGGCTCTGTGACACGCCCAGGTTTGTATAGGTCTTTTCAGCCCCAAGGTGTCGTATGGAAATTTTGTCAATTATATTAAGGTCTTCGAGAATGCTATCAGGTTTTCCTCTCTTTAAATTAGCTTTGATGCATTTTTCTGTCCCAAACTCCACTTTAATCTCTCTAACGTACTCCTTGACTATCAATAAAGTTAGATTTATTCAGTACTCTGACTTTCTAGCTGCATCTTTGCAGACACATCTATCAAAGAGTGGGTTTTTTCGACATCCTGCTACGTCTTTCTTCTTAGGGTCAGCTCAATTGTCCATCATTGGCAGAAGCACTGGGCACCCTTTCACCAACTACTCCGCAAAAGCCTCTTTAGAATTTAGATATGAGTTGCAAATGCAGGTCAGATGCTGTTGGCTTGAAAGAAACTTCTTCCACCAGATGGTCTTGATACCACCTTATACCAGATGGTCTTGATACAATCTGGTCCCGGATCGGAATAGTTCTTCATACCTCATGAAACTTGTTATACATCATCGGTAGAGGGGAGAAAATTATGTTAAGGGGAAGAAACAGGGAAGGGGAGATAACGAGGGGAGAAATAGAGAAGGTGTTAGAAGCAACATAATATAGCAAAGAACCTGGTAGGGATGAAATTCTGCATTCTGAAAAGTAAAGGAATTTAAATATTTGGGATACACCTTGCAATAAAAAGGAGATCACAGAACTCGTATAAAAGAAAGGATAAGAAACGCTGCAGAGATAATGAAACGGATATGGGGAATAAAAAAGAGAACGAGAAAAAATATCAGAGAGAGAATGTGGTTATTTTATACAACGGTATGATCGGTATTAGGCCACAATTTAAAAGAAAGGGAAGAGATTAAGAAGTTAAAAAAAAAAATGCGTAAGGTGGGCGTTAGGGTAGACTGCAAGGCGCCCGGGTAGATGATAAAGAAGCAGTGCAAAGGGATGAGTTGATTATTAAAGTAGAAAAGAAAGCATGGAATAGCAGGGACTGACCAAAGGATGGGAATGCAGGCGATCTACCGGACAATTGACTGAGGGAGTTGTAAGAAACGAGAAGAAAGGCGATACAATTAACAATATAGGAAGGTGGCGGGAATGAAGTAAACTTTAAAGAATTGGGAAGAAGTAATAGGCAATGAGAAATGATAGAAATATGTCAGATCATTGAGAAATTAATATATAAATGATGATTTAAGATGTTAAGAAAGGAAGAATTAGCGAAGTATTCAGAAAAGGGATGATGAGAGTAGATGGACAGGAACAGTGAGATTTATAATGGCGGAGGGGTGAAGAAAGGCATATATTCAGAAAAAAGAGAAAAGAAAGTTTGATTGGGTGAGGAAAGGTTGAAAGAATTAGAGGCAGTTTAAGGAATGTATGAGAAAGAATGAAAAAGTGAAGGTGAAAAACGGGACGGTGGAAAAGAAGAGAAAGGAAAAGAAAACAGAAGACGTTTAGAATAGAACAAATGCAACTAAGGATCCTAATATAAGAATTTTTCCGGATACTTGTGAATAGTAAGTATAAAGGAATGTGAAATATGCAGGTGGCAGTGTTTTAAGGAACGCAAGTCATGTTCACCCTACGGGACAAATGATGATGAATTAGAATACAAGCAATGAAAAACAAAAGGTTTGTTTATTAAAAATATCAAATTTCCTTTTGAAGAAAACTGCAAAAATTATTCAGACATTGAAATTGTATTAGTTTTCTCATATGTGTAGACAATTTTCAGAATAAGAACGATTGCGTGTCAATATATCTGAAGTAACTAAAATTTCAACGATTTTGTCTGGAAGATATTGGTTTCTGTTTGTGTTTTGATGAAATTGGATGATTTTGAGTAATTTCAATATATATGAACGGATCTGAAAAGATTTGTAACGATTTAACTAAATTTTAAGTCTCTTGAGTTATGTAAGTTCATTTAAAGTATTTTTAAAGTATTTTAGAGTATTTCATAAGATAATTATTCAGATGAATGATATTATTCAGATGAATTTCAAAAATGCAAAGATTCAAATTGATTTCAAGGGTCTTCTAGGGATTTCCACTTTTAAAATGAGGACATAATTTGGACTGCGGTAAACAAATTCTTATTTACGGAGAAGCTAAAACTGCTTGCCAAAGTGTGGATATATTATTATATTATTATATTTACCAATAGCAATAAAGAGAATCACCAATAACAGAACAAGAGTAGAAAGGTTCCTCATTTTCCCTAATTGGGAAAAAACTGATTCTCTTCTTATCAAAGAATTTCTTTAACAGTATAATTAATAATTCTGATACGTCATCAGAGTATGTCAGATGATATAATTCTTATCACAATAATTACACAATCATCGAGAAAGTCCTTGTGAGATTTTTATGTTTCAGTAATTTGTCCAAAGAACAAACCAACGGTGGCGACATTATTCTGAAGGTATTAACTAAGTTTTAAGAGGAAACAAAATTTTGTCCGAAAAATACAAACTTTAAAAAATTCTCATTTTGTTGCGATAGAACAATAGAAATTAATATTAGATGTTATAAATAGGCTTGAAGAGAGAAATAGGCTCAAAAATTACTACAGACACAAGAAGAGGAAAGTTACACGACTAGTCAAGGAAAGTAAAGATAAAGTCTGAACAGAAGAATAGAAGAAAATACAGAACGGCTATGAAGGTAGCAAGAAACTATAATTTAAAAAGATGAAGGGAAGTAAAAGTACAGAGTTTGACAGCATGAGAAATAACAAGGGGGAAGTGCTATATGATACAGAGTCACTTTTCCCTGAAGGATTTCATGATGATTTCCAAAGCTTTTCATGAATTTTACGAGATTTCAAGTAATTTTGAAACACTTTTAATATTTACAAAAATTGATCACAAAATCTAAAAAAATCACCTAGTTCTAGTTTCGAAAGAATTTAAATTTTTTTGTAGATTTTACAAGATAATAGGAATTTCACTGGATCGTAAATTGATGAAAGAGCTACGGAAGGATTTTGATGGAATTTCGGGTGATTTTAAAGGTCGCCATTAATACAAGGGTTTGGCTATCCCGAGAAATATTGTTCCTAAAAACTTGTAAAATTCATTTGATGAGGGCGTCAATCTAAACTTCAAAATTTGTACCAATAACATTGATAAATATTGCGTACTTGAAAAACCATTCTGATTCATTCAAATATTATTTTTTTCAAAGAAACCTGACGATAACAAATTAAAGCCTGCGACGAATCTCGTATTTCATGATTCGCCTAAGCTTCCGTTCAACCGGCAAATATTTTTTATGATCACCAAGCTATCATATTCATGTCCTTGGTCCAGAATTATATTTTATTTTTAGATTTGAATCTCTTCTTGATTCCGTAATTTAGAATTTCTTAGGATTTCAAAACAATGATTTCTCTGGAATACCGTGGAATTTATAGCAACATATTTTTTGAATCCTCAAGTGAAATAACTTCGACGCTGGTATATTCAATGCCATTTAGACTTGCATTTGGTTTTTATCAGAACTTTTCAAAAATTTGAAATAAAATGTAAATTTCTGAAGTCTCCGAAAAAATAAACCTTTGAAGAATTTTGATACGTTTCAAGAGATTGCAAAATTTTTCAAAAAATTTGTAGAAAGATTCCAAATGATTTTTAATTTTCAAGAATGAATTTCAGTTGAAAGTTAAAATATTGCAGAACAGTTAATTTCTTTTGTAAAATTTTCAAAATTGGAAACAAAATTTTTTGATTTTTCAAGATCGTGAGACTCCAGAAAAAATTTTAATGAGTTTTAGAAACGTTTAGAGGTTTTGGAAAAATTCAGGAATAATTTAAAACATGAAATGATTACAAACAATTTGAAGCAAAAATTAGATTTTTCAAAGATTTTCAGTGAATCAATAAATTTTATTAAGATTTCTAGGAAAATTAAAAATGGTAGTAGATTCTACATAATTAATTCTCAGAAAATATTTCAAAATATTCAAAAAAGTTTGAAACGAGGAATCAGAATTAACTAAGGAATCTGGAAGAGTTTAGGGCAATTTTCTTGCAACATTATAATTTCCATGAAGGCATGCATTTGTTATTGTAAATATAACTTAGAGTTTATGTTGGAATATGCTTATTTTTTAAAGCATTCAAAGATCAAAAATTGTTCTTAATTGTAGTATAATTTGTTTCAATTTATAATTTACTAATACTTTTCTGCGATATTTATTGCAATTTCAAATTTATTTGCCTTTTTACCATGAATAATAAAAGAGAATTAATTTTGATAATAAAAATTCTGGACGAATTCATTATTAGTTATTTTTTTAATAATAATAAAAAAATTAGTTTCAAGAGAATATTGCAAAAAATTTTAAATTTTAGATTTGCGGGAGGTTTCTTCCGAACTTCCGAAAGTATTAGATATGTTTCAATTGTTTCATACTGACTAGAACTTTTTATAAGATTTGGTGAAATCCAGTGAAATAACAAAAATGTTTTTCAATTTTTTTAGACTGTTTCGCATATCGATACAATCATATTAGATTTTTTGTTGTTGTAATTCTTGTAAAGAAATCTTCAAGATACAAATTTTTTTAACCGTCTATGTAATTACTACTAACCCAAAAATTATTTAAGTTTATGAATGTAAATTATTTTTATAATCGTTTTTCCGCATCAGTCTTTCATAAAAGTCAGTCAATTATAAATCTATAACGCCAAAGATATTGCAAATTATACCTAAGTATTATTTACCAATTGGGATACCAACAATAATCAACCAAAGATATGTTCATAAATATAACAACTGATATGTTAACTATCTTAAGCGATTAACACTTTAATTTATGTCAGTTAAGCTCAAGAATTTCTAGTTTTCTTAAAAAAAAAGAGTCACAAAATGAATTTTTCACAGATCTTGAGTTGATAGCTAAAAATGAACTAATAGGTTGAAGAAAATATCACTAATCAATATGTTCTTATTTTTAGATTAGAACTTGAAGTTTATTTTAAATATCCTCAGTATTATATACAATGGAAGCATGAGCATTGTTCTTAATTGTAATATAATTTGTTGATTATCATAATTTAGTAATACGTACGAGAGGAAAGCTTAGCATCGTGACCTTGTGAAGCTCTTCGACTATGGTGATTGCTAGAGAGATTGATCAGCGCCATTATTTTCCTTGTGATGTATTCTAGACTAGTTCCAAGTTTTCTTTGTAGAATGAAACATTAATAATGTGAATACCTGATCGAATGGGTCTGCGCCACTAGTATGTTCGTGACAATGTTAAATGTAGCAGCTGATATTGAAGATCCCATTGGTGACCATTCTTTGGTTTGATCTTTGAACAGATAAGAAGATGATTGCAAGCATAGCTCTTGAGTTATTTCAAAATCTTCTCAAGCTCAAGAACTGTGGCGTTCCTGACTATTCTACAAATCCTGAAGGCTAACAAAAACGACGATTGCGGATTAAACGTCTCATATTTTATTTACTCCAAAATATTTTCTTATTGGGCTTCGATGATTCACTGAACTGTCATCGAGTTCTTCTTTGGTCAATGTGGTAATTTTTTCGCTGATAATGATTATTTTCGCCCGTTTTGCATGTTTGCCAATATAGATATACATTCCAGCAAAATAATCAGTACTCTCCAATATTGCAAATACGTCACCATCGGATGCTGACATAACAATTTGCTCTTGGGTCGCTAGCTGCACATAGGTAGTTTTCCTTGTTCTTAATCTAAGTCGTGTCCCAGTGGGGAAAGTGTATCTTAGAAATACGAAAATCCGCTGTGGATTCTTGCGGGGACTAAGCAGAAGATGATTAATGTCTTCAAGTTTGTGTCCACGTGAGTTCGTAGAAGGAAGCATATTGGGTGGAAACATACAACTGGTGGAAGAATAAGGCCTTGAGAAAGAAAACCTTTCCGGGGAAGAGGTTCTGGCAGGAGGAGACCTGGATCTGGACCTCGCAGGCGAAGGAGACCTTTCAGAACAACAATTTAGATCAATCACTTTTCTATTAGGTAAAGACTCGAAACTAAATCCTGCAACAAGGAAAACAGGATTGAATTTATTGAAAGTCTGTGAGGCAAGAAAGTATGCGGATTCTGAAAGATTTGTCTGAAGCTCAAAATCAGTCACACGATGAGCAATTCAAAATATTAAATCATCTGAGATTTTGAACATACATTCATAACCTGGACGGAAATTTTTAACAGGAATTAAGGGCCATCCATAAATTACGTGACTCCTTTCTAAGGTCTGTGTCCTTTCCTTGTTTCTTATTCACCTTGTCCGTGATGTTCATGTCGGCTAGTGCTGAATATTCGATAAGGAACACGATTCATTTCTCGAAGTCCAGGAGAACTATGTCAGGACTCGAGGGTGCGACAGAAACCTTGATCCCGAATATGAATTTGCAGTGCATGCAGCACTTCTTATTTTTGAGAATTTACTCTATTACCCTTGGAGAATTTGGCAGTTCGTTATCAGGGCTAATGCCACACGAGATGAACAACTGGATCGTATTTATCCTAAAAGCTCAAGGTGTGCGTGACACGTCCTGCAGCTATTATCAGGAATGTCTTCCGGCACAAAATGTGGCAAAGGTATGCTAAAGTAGAATTAATACCGTCTGGAAGTACCAAACTGATATTGAAGTCAAGGCCAAGTGTTTCAGCAGCCTCGTCCGTTGCTTCATACAGAAACACTCCTTTGCGCACTTCTCCGTGTTTTCTGATTATTTTGAAGGAAGGGTCTCGTCCGTTTGCTACTATATGTGCTGTACTCTAAATGATGCTTTTCTAAAGACATTTAAGTTTCAGTATTCGTTACCAGATATTCAGGGATCTGAACAAGTCCTGCGTCCATGGAAAAATTTCAAATTAATAGAGTACTCGGGACAACAAAAATGTTCTATTCAGATACATTCTTCATCGCCGACAGCTCAAAAGAGCAAATCTGACCGAGAAGAAGTTTATATCTACGTCAGAGAGAATTCTTTATAGATTTTAAGTACTAAATGCTTCCACTTTTTAAATTAGGCTTCGCGCATTTTTCTAACTCAAATTCCATTTCAATCTTCCTCATAAAATATTCAGAGCTCTACTTATTCTCTCTAAATTTCTGGTACAGATCTTAAAATTGTCTTGTTTGTTGTAAATTTACCATTCGGAATAAGGATTCAGATATTTTTGTTTAATTCACACTTTTCATTCAAGTATTCAATTGGTATATACAAGCACATATCCGGATTGGAAGTTCAACTATTTTGTAGAAAATGTGTCTTTTTCGCTAGAAAATTCAAGAAATTGGTTGCAAATCAAACTACTGGGTTGAGAATTAACCTTTTCGTGCAAAATTCATAACATCATTGAAAAAATTTCAATACTTTGGTAGAAAATTTACTTTTTTGTTGAAAATTCATTTTCTGTTGTTGAAAATTAATATTTCTCCCCTCAAAAGTAGCTATTCCATTTCTGGTTGAAAATTTTTGTTCTAAGTTTTTGAAAATGCAAGTTTTCGGTAGAAAATTCATGTATTTTGTTGAAAATTCGTCTATTCAGTTACAAAATTATCTTGTTCGTTGCCAATTCATCATTTTGGATGAGGATTCAGCTATTTTGTTAAAAAATACATATTTTTCATTTAAGTATCTAACTTGTTGAAAATCACACTGAAGATCTGCTGTCGTCAGGGACTGAGGAGAGTAGATTTTTCTGGCGCATGCGTAGTGGATGGGATTCCCACACGTACAAGAGCGATAAGAGAAACTAGGAGCAAGTTGGCGTAGAGAATCTGCGCGGGGAGCCGAGCCAGCCACCAGGCACAGAACGCACCCCGACTATGCGCCACCATGCTGTGGGTTGACGAACCTAGCAGTTGTCTTTTTCCTTCACTAGTCCTCTCACTCTGTAGTTCTACGCTCGTACTCGTGTGGTGCTCCGACTCCTAAGCGAGGGAGAACGGGGACGCCATTCTGAAATTTTTATTCGTGATTCTGGACTCGGAGCGAATAACACGCTGTCCGCTCATAAAGCAAGCTTTGAAGGAAATTGCGAGAATATTCAAAATAATAAGCCATGAACGGATAGAGAGGACGTTCTAGAGGTGGGCGCGTACTGCCAGGTGGGTCCCATTCTAATTGAGTCTTTTCTTTGTCCTGTACTTAATTTCCATTCTTGTTCAACGTCGTGCGTCGAGTCAGCAGACACACGCCGTTGAAGTTTGTGAGTTGCTGACCTTGGTCAAGGTCGAAATGGTCGAGTAGAGTCAGTGAGCGTCACGTGAGTATAATATCGGTCTTTATTTTGAATGATTTTGAGTGGAGCAAGGGCCCACTCGCATTAACCTCGGAATTTAAGTGTGTTGTTATCAACAGAATTTTGTAATTGATTATATCAGTGATTAAAATTCAAATGCTGACTTTCAATTGACTTCACCTCTCTCTGCGTCATCCCATTACTCAACCCCTCTGCTGCAGTTATCGGGCAAACTGCACTTTATTCGTCAAGATTATTACTTGTTTTGGTAGCTTTGATTGCGGAAAACTACCTGGTGCCATTGAGGAATTTCTTGGACTCATTCTGAGTCCAAGTTTTAGTTACATCAATCGAAATTTAATCAATCAGAAAAAATAAGGTTATAATACATATTATTTAGGTGAATTTGAAATTTTGTGTTCAGTTTCTCACATGACAATATAAGATGCAGCAGCAGATATTGAAGATCCCATGGGTAGCCAATGAATTTTGTGTTAAATTTGTCATTGCACCGACAATAAGGTGATTGTAAGCATAGTTTGAGATCTACATCAAAGTCTTCCTTAGGTAAAAAAAAGTTCGGGAATCAATTTCTTTTCAGATTTCATCTGTTGCTCCTCCTGCGAGTATAATACATACCTAATGATTATAACAGTTCCAGACTCTGAATTATTAAGGAACTCATTCGAAATTTTGAAAATGTTTTGAGTTATAAAGTCGTAGGTTTCTTTCTATATACCTTTAATTTCAAAAGTGATATATTTATCCTCATTTTTTTCCCAAATAATTTGCATTCATTCAGATGTGACCTTTTACGTGGATTGATACCGAATTTATATTCTGAGCAAGATATATAATTCTACGTTGATTCTTTCTTTTGTCGGCATGAATACCAGAAACAGCATATACGATGTGACTATTTCAATTTACAGACAAAAACCAAAAAATCCAATAATGAATTTTATATTCACATTTAAAAAAAATTGAAATTACATTGTAGAGTATTGCGGTTTACACACATTTTATTCGTTTTATTTCAAAATATTTTGTTATTGGGCGTTTTCGACCGACTGGAGTTTCATCGACTTCTTCTGGGGTCAATACGGTAAGCTTTTTGGTAGCCATGTTTATTTTCGCCCGTCTTCTATGTCCATCATCCTTCATATATAATCCAGCAAGAGCATTAGAGCTCTCCAGTATTGCAAAGACTTCACCATCGGATGTTGACATAACAATTTGTTCTAGGGTCGGTAGAGGCTCGTACATATTATGTGCTCTTCTCAATACAAGTTGTGCATCGGCAGGAAAAGTGTATTTTCGAAGTACGAATATCCGGTTCGGATTCGGGCGGGAAATGAGCTGAATAAATTCTAGATCCTTAAGTTTATACCCACGATGGTTGGAAGAAGGAAGCTTGCTAGGTGGAACCATGCATCTGCCAGGAGGAGGAGGCCTTTTAGAATACCTGCCTCGAGAATAATAAGGTCTGGCAGGAGGAACTTTGGCAGGAGGATGCCCGACAGGAGGAGTAGTAGACCTGATAGGAGATTGATTGAGGTCAATCAGTTGTCTATCAGGTAGAGACTTGGAACGTTCCTCTGCAACATGAAACAAAAGATTCAACTTATCCAAAGTCCGCGACGTAAAACAGAATGCAGATTTCGAGAAATGTGTCCGAATTTCAGAATCAGTTATACGGTTATCGCAATTTAAAATCTTAAATATTCAGAAAGTTTCAACTAAAGTCAATGGCGAAGCTGAACCTAGGCGAAGTTTTCAGATAGAAATTGCTGGCTTTATTCGGCAGATTACTCTAGTGACATTATGGAGTCTACATATTTGTATAATCTAAAAAGTATTTTAATCTTTCTCATTATTTCATAGAAAAAATACTTGCCAAGAGAATGAGTTCTGGCAGGAGGAATTTCCCCAGGATGAATTTTGGCAGGAAGATGCCCAGCAGGAGAAGTAGAAGACCTGTCTGGAGAGTGATTATGGTAAATGGCTTCCCTATTAGGAGAAGACTCAAAACTTAACTCTGCAATGAGGAAAATGGGATTAAATTTATCTAAAGGCCATGACGCAAATCGGAATGCGAATTTAAATTTTTTTTTTCAAATTCGAGAATCAGTTACAGGATTAACGCATTTATATTCTTGAATCTTCTGAAAATTCGAACATGAGTTTATAATCCATACGAAGTTTTAAAATAAAAATTACGAGCAGTGTTCAAAAAAATACTCCAGTGACGCTATAGAGACTTTTGTATAGGTGCAATTAGAAAAGTATTTTGTCTAACAACGGCGATGGAAATGTGACTTCGGAGGTTCGTCTTGAGACGAGAAAGTTGTCGATTTCTCCACCAGTGACGTCACAGTGGTCGAAGTGAGGTTGCTTTTCCCACTAGTGAAGAAAATACTCATTTCGACCACTGTGACGTAATCAGTTGGGAAATCGACAACTTTCTCATCTTTTGACGAACTCCTCAGCCGCATTTCCATCGCGAGTGTCTGATGGAGTGTCTGATGTGAACCTTGTGGTAAACGGCAATTCGAATCGTGTAATTGCCCAGCTCGCTGTGCTCGCGCGGCAAATTTCACACTTGTCTAAAATACCCAATTTCTCCTACTCGATGCACAATATACTATTGATCTTTTTCCATTATTTTATAGAAAAAATACTTGCCACTAGAATGAGTTTCGGCAGAAGGAATTTCTGCAGCGTTATTCTCATCGGATGGATGCTCAGAAGGAGGAGAAGAAGATTTGGCTGGAGAGTGATTTAGGTCAATGACTTTTTTATCAGGTGGAGACTCAGAACTTAACTCTGCAACAAAATAAGGGAATGAACTTTATTTGGAAGCCGTGGCATTTTATTAACGCAATTCAAAATTTTTAATGTTCTGAGAGTTTAAACATAACTTTACAGCTCAGGAGAAGGTTGCAAATATAAATTACGGGCACTGTTCGGAAAAATACTCTTGTATTATTATAAGGACTTTAATATGGATTTAGTTGCAAAAATATTTTGATTTTTTCCATTATTTTTTGAAAAAAAAAACACTTGCCACGAGAATAAGTTCTAGCAGCAGGTATTACCGCAGCATCAATCTCGGTAAGAGGATGCCCAGCAGGAGGAGTGGAAGACCTGACTGGAGAGTGATTCAGGTTAATAGGTTCTCTGTTAGGTGAAGACTGAAAACTTAACTCTGCAACAAGAAAAAAGGGATTAATTTTATCTAAAGGGCGTGGGCCAAGGAAGAGTTCGGATTTTGGAAAATTTGTTCGAATTTCATGATTACACGATTAACTTAGTTTCAAATCTCAAATTTTTTGAATGTTCGAACATAAATTTATAGCACAGGTGGATTTGAAATATGAATTGCAAGCTATTCATAAATAAAGTTACGGCTTATAGGGGAAAGATATTCGTATTTGATTAAATAACTTTATGTTGATGAAATAATGATTAATTTCCATTTCAATAGCGAAAATAATAAAACGTTTCTATTTTCGCCAAAATTTATTCATTGAAAATTCAATTGTTTTGTTTATTTTATTGAACTCTTAAGCTAGAAAGCATAACTTTTTTGTTAAAAATTTGTTTTTCGCTTGTAAAGTAATCTTGTTTCAATGCAATTTTAATTATTTTGTTGGAAGTACCATTTTTCACTTGAAATCTTAAGAATCGAAAGCATTTCATGTTAAATTCAAAACTTTACCCATATATTAATGTTATGCAAGAAAAAATTACTTGAATGTTTTCGTAATGATCGCTCTATTTTCCACGTTTCAAAAGAATTTCGCAAACGTGAATTACAAATTACAAGTTATTTGAAAAATGACTGGGAATTAAAGTGGTCAACTTTTTTGAAATTTCGGAAGTAATGTAAATCTTAAGAAGATTGAAAATAGGTGAAATCTTGAGAAGATTTCACAGGAATTTAAATAAAATATAGATGTCAAGTTGTGTTTGATATATTTCGTAAATCGTAGCGAATAATCGTCTGACTTCAGCCGATTACAGAACTAGAAGAAAACTCGGGTAATTTTGAGAGATTTTTAGAAGTTTTTAGAATATTCAGAAATAATTTAGATCTTGAATGGAAAATTGATAATTTAAAACAAAATTCACATTCGCGAAAAGTTTCAAGAGAATAAACCAATTACCATGAGATTCCTCTGTAAATTCGAATTGATATTCCATTCTAAAAAATTATTTTCAGCTGAATATTCAGAAATATTTTTAAGCAAATTTCTGAAAAAATTAACAATTCGAAGTACTAAAAAAAAGGAAAACAGCATAGATTTTCGAAGAATTTGAAGCAAGGTTTGGAGGATTCATGGAGGATCCTAAAATATTTCAATATCATTAACAAGTTGTCTCAAGATTCCTGAAAACATCAAAAGATTTTGTTCTATCTAAAAAAATTAATTTGAAGAGAATATTTAAAACCATTTCAAGACATTCCAAAACACTTCAAGAGATTTTCTAAATGATCTGAAAATACATCGGTTCAAAAGATTCTTTAGGAATATTAGAAACATGAAGAGAATGAAAATATTTTGACACTTGGAAATATTCCAGAGTGTTTCAAGTATTTTGAAGTATTTTCAAGGATTTTATCAGAATTTGTAGGGGTCCTAAAAGTTTGAAAGACTGATTTGAAGATCTAAGATGATTTCAAGGGCAAGTATAGAATTTTTATTTTCGGAAACCTTAAAAACGTTTGTAAACATATACATACATTACAATATTATTATATTTACCAACAGAAATAAGGATGGCTGCAAATGATAAGACCTTAACAGCAAAGATTTTCATTTTTTTCCAACTGAACAAGAGCTGATCCTGTTATTAATGAAAAATTAGATTGAAATCCTCACTAATTATGCCCGTGTTTTATTACAGTATATTATTTATGATACAGTCCTTATCTCATGAATTGCGTATGCCTCCAGATTGCCTTTGTGAGATATTTGCATTTGATTAATCATCTTAAAGAAAAAACAAGTGGTGACATCATTCTGACGGTATTATTTGATTTCAAGAGGAGATCAAATTTTGTTTGATTTATATAAGCCTAAAAACAATCCTATTACATTGGAAGTGGCTAATATGAAAAAATGAATAGTTTGTCAATAAACCTTTGTTAAATATTTTCATTCAAGCGGGACCACGCGGACCCTGAAAAAAATCGATTCCGGTGTTAAATTAAAATGAAACCGTCTGCCCCATCTGATTCAAAACAACATATCTTTGATATCATGACATTTTATTTATTGAACATAAATATTAAGGGCGAAGAGTTTGCTGATGAGCATTCTAGAAAGTACATTACTTTAGCTTGTTTCCTATAATTGAAGTTTCATTGTCAGTCGTAATAAAATTTCAACTACAAAAACAAGCATGCCGGAGGGGGGGGGGGGGGCAGACAACAACACCTAACGAAAAAGATTATGGAAAGGAATGTTTGCCAATGTCAAGGTAAAATTTAATCTTGTGTATTCAAATATATTCAAATACGAATATCATCAATGATATCTATAGTCACTGAATACAAAAATCAATTTTTTTTTTGATACCCTCAAATTATTTTGATTTCTATCTGAATATATTCATGGGGTAGCAGACAGAGATATTTGATGAAAAATCTATTCAAAACGATCCCAGTAAATATTTATATATAGTCTTCTGGAAATGTCTTCATTTCTCAGGCATTAAACACAAAAATTGACTTAACACAAATAGCGCTAGACTAATTATGAGTTTTTTTTAACACTTGATACTGTTCTGAAAATAATTATACTTATAGTAAAAATTCCATAATTCACATCATTTGAAGTTTACCGTAATAAAATAATAAATCCGTATCTGGAGAGCTTCATGAGGAACCACATGTGTTTATTAATTATCCACCATGTGAAAATAAAGTGCTCATCAAATAAGCACCTTATACTGATAAATGCCAAAAAATTTGAAAACACCTGATTGAGAATTCACAGCTAGTCTTTACTTCTGGAAAAGGATAACTTGGAAATTGGAGAAAGATTAGAGCTTGGGACCTACTGGAGATTCTTTGAGGACCAAAAATCACAAAATATCGAGATATATTTTTGTAGGTCATTTTATGGTGTGTACACTTTTTAGTGATCATTTTTTGTGTCTTTTGTTCTTCCTGAGAAAAATGATAGAATTTTATGTCCCAAATTATTTTCCTTCTATACAGAGCAATGTTATCATTATTCAAATGTTTTAAATCTATCTAGGTTCTGTTCAGACTTCATGATTAAATATAACTACTAATATACTATACGAATAACTTCTTAGCTCAAATTAGTCACTTTTTCCACCTTTCAAAAGAGAATTCGCTCGCGGCAGCCCTGCCAGAATGGATGAATCATACATAAATGCATGAAGCCGTAGATTGCTGTAGGTGATGCAAATATTTCTTTATTGGTGCAAATTAACTGAGTTGAACGCTATGAAACTATTTACATTGACAAAACTTTTGAATAAAAACAATGTTACATTTTATTCTTGTATTCAAAAAAATTAAATCAGATGCGTGCAGTATTGCCGTTTACACGTGGTGTTACGATTTTTATTTCAAAATATCGGACGATTGGGCGGTACAATCCAACTGGAGTTTCCTTGACTTCTTCTGACGTCAATATGGTGATAGTGCGGCTTCTCATGTTAACTTTAACCCGCCTTCTCATGTGCTTATTAAACCTATATATTCCAGCAAGAGAATTACTAGTCTCTAATATTGCAAATACGTCTCCATCAGCTGTTGATAGAACAATTTGTTCTTCCTTTGGCATAGGCACACACACAGCTCCTATTCTCAATTTCATTGGTGTATCGGCAGGGAAAGTGTATCTTCGTAATTCAAATATCCGCTGCGGATTGTTCACGGGAATAAGCCGAATAAATTCAATTTGTTCAAGTCCATATCCACGTCTGTCGGAAGAAGGAAGCCTGGCAGGAGCAACTATGGTCCTGGCAGGACGAGACTGAGTCAAAGGAGGAGACCTGGACCTAGACCTGGACCAAACAGGAGAGGGAGTCCTTTCAGAAGAATAAGATGGTTCAACAGGTCTGCTCTCAGGTGAAGACTCGAAACTTAACTCTGCAAGAAGAAAGAGACGATTACGTTTTTTTTAAGTACGTGAGGCAAGACAGAATGCAGATTTTGGAACATTTTTCGGAATTGCAGAATCAATCACACGATTGAAGCAATTCAAAAGTTTGAAATGGAAATTGTCAGACACCTATGAATTTAAATGATAAGAAATTACTAGCTTCTTTCAAGTACTTCTTTAATGGTCATAGCGGTAACAAAGTTACTTTTATAATTGAGTAACAAATTGGGAAAAAATTATAGTTACATGTCTTTTCGCAGTTTTAACACTTTCTAACATTTCGAACAGTTCTAATAGAATATTCGAAAAGATTCAATGAAAACTCAAGTGATTTCCAAATTTGTCAAAAAAGTATCTAGAAGATTTCGAAGCAATTTTCTTGATTTTTGAAGATATCTACAAAGAGGAGTCAGTTTGAAAGTTATTTAAGAATTGAAACATGTTTCAAATTTCTTCTAAACTTCCAAAAGTGTACAATTTCATTCAAACTAACTCAAATTTCACCTCAGATTTGGCAGAATGCAGTTAAAAATTGACTTTTTCAAGTTTTTATATCTTATCTTATATTAAAAATATTTTTTCCTTCAAGTTGAAAAATTATAAGCGCGTGTGTGACGTGTTGCAATGTGATAAGAGGTGAAGATTCTAATAAAAGATCAAACCAGAGACAAATGTTGAATAACTGATAAGACTTTAGATGAAGGAACTACTAACAGTCCTAAAAAATTTATATCAGATTTGTCGCTGCGCAATATTAAATAGAATTTTTAGAATATTATGGATACTCAAATGAATAATTTTTTTTTCTATTTGCTGCACAATGAATATTTATTACAATTGGTTCAACTTCCTTTTCAATCACGACTTACACGGAATTCTCTTTATTATGGTACATACTTTCTGGTTTCCTCGGAATGAGATTGAATTAATACTCATTTCAGACAACTTCAAATAGAATTTGGAAAACATAGCGATAGGCTTTTCACAGATTAAAATTGGGCTAGAATCCTGATTACGGTGGACAACATAATAGTAAAATTACGGTCATTATGTTACATCTTTATAAATAATAATATATTATTATGTTTACCAATAGAATTAAGAATAATCGCCAATGGTAGGACCAGAGTAGAAAGGACTCTCATTTTTTATTAGTGAGGAAAATATGATTACTGCTCTAATCAAAGGTTTTGTTAACAATGTAACCGAGTGGTTTTTCACAGTATATAATATGTAACGTATTTCTTATCACATTTATGATGCATGACTCGGGCTTGTCCTTGTGAGATATTTGCGTTTTATTTGTCATTTATAAGAGCAAACAAATGTTGTCCACGTCATTTCTGAAGCCATTTGGTAAGTTTTAGGAAGAAAAAAATTGTGTTCCATTCATGAATATTTTTCACTAAATATCGTAGAATGGAATATATATTAAATTTTGTTGTGGAATATTTATTTCTTAAGAAATTGTGCCCCAACAGAATGAGAGAGTTATGTCACTTTTGAAGTTTCAGTTTGAGATTTATACTTAATTATTTATTTCTTAAGGAGGTTGATTTGCAAATCTTTTTAGTTTTAAAAGTTTAAGTTTCTATTTTAACATTTTTCTGGAATCGAAAAAGGACAGTTTTTAAAACCATTTTATTGAGTTGGGAGGCGGAATTTTTCTTTCAAATTCATTTTTTTATGAGGATAGGGATATTTGTATTTTTAACATTTTCAGATGAGTTCCAGGGCAAGAAATCCTTCATTTTTTATGTTATTCTTAGGCTTTTTTATACTACAAGGAGACCAACCTGTTTTGGGACCAACTTAGATCCCCTCATCAGGGATCATTAATAGAAAACTACAATCCAGGATAAGTATATTCTTGTGCTATTTAAAAAAAAAAGCAAAATATAATCCCTGCCAATAAAAATAATATCTCCACGTAGTTTTCTACTAAAAATTCCTGATGAGGTGTTCTAAATTGGCCCCGAAATATGTTGGTTCCCTGATACATGGTATCTAGCGTTCCCTCAAACAAACATTCCAAGACTTTTCCAGGTTTTCCAGGAAATAAATTTAAATCCCCCCCCCCCCCCCTCAAAATCGGATTTTATAGAGCAAAAAGTTTTTTTTTGGTATTGTTCATTTTATTACCGTGAAACATCACGACGATTCAACAAAATAGTTAACTATCCAACCAATATAATAAATTTCAAGGAAAGTAGTTTAATATTCAATCAATTAGTTGAATCTTCAATTGGGAATATTTTTTATTTCTACCAAAAAGGATGAATTTACTAAAAAAATATCAATTTTCAATCAAAACTGGAATAGTTACATTTTCAGCGAAAAAAAAAAAAATAAATTTTAATGCAAAAAAAATCGTTTTCGACAGAACAGTTCAATTTTAAACAAATAAAATGAGTTCTTAACTAATTAGTTCTACGTTCAACCAAAAGGTTGAATTTTAAACCAAACAAGGGAATTTTTTATGAAAAATTTGATGGTTGAATTTTAAGTTCAAAAAATTAATGTTCATACAAAAATAAAGTTTTTCCAACAAAATAGTTCAATTTTCAACCAATAAGATGATTTTTCATTAAAGTTTATTTTAGATTCCGACCAGGTAATTGAATTTTTGATAAAAATAATACATTTCCTAATAAAAAGAGATGTATTTACAATAAAAAATCAAATTTTCAATAAAATAGTCAAATTTGTACTCTTTAACCAAATAGTTTAACTTTTAACCTACAAAGATGAATTCTGAACCAAACGACGAATTTTCAACAAAGAAAATTAATTTTCTACCAAAATAGACAAATTTTCAACAAAATACACCAATTCACAGATGAATAGTTTAATTTTGACTGAAAATGATTAATATTAATAAATTAGGTCAACTTTTAACAAACAAAAAACAAATTTTCTACAAAACAGTTGTATTTTCAATCCGAAATTATTAATTTTCTACCAAAGAGTCGAATTTTCTAAACAAAAACACGAATTTTCAACAAATATATTAATTTTCAACAAAAAAGTTCATTTTTAAGCAAGAAATTGCAGTTTCAGTGAAAGAAGAGTAAATTTCCACCAACAGGATTAGTTTTCTACCAATAAAGACCAATTTGTGGCTTTAGAAAAAAAAATTAAATTTCAGCAAAAAAAAATGGAAAAGTTAAATTCCTAGGTTAACAAATTAATTTCAAATGAAAAAAAAAGAATTTTCAGCCAAATTTTTTAATTTTCGATCAAAGAGATCAACCCTTAAACAAATAAATTCTCAACAAAGTGGTTCAAGTTTTACCCAAGTGATTGAATTTTCAATTTAAAAAATATCAGTTTTCAGCCAAGAATAGTTAAGTTTTTAGTTTGAAAATCATTTTTGACCAAAAAAGGCATTTTCAACCAAAAAGATGAATTTTCTACCAAAAAAATGAATTCTGAACGAATAATGTAATAGTAGATAGATATTTCAAATAAAAAGTATGACTTTTTGATAAAAATTGCTGAATTGGCAATCAAATAATAAAATTCTTCACTAAAATTACAGTCATCAGGATGAAGCAACTGTAAAAGAAGAAATAAAAATACAAGGCGAGTAAATTCCTGAGCAAAAATAATTACTAGTCCCAAATATCATTTTCAATATTCTCTAACATTGCCCCGACCAATTTTTCACTCGCTCTAACCATTAATGTTCAAATACCATTTCGATTGTAGTTTCAGGATTTTCACTGTGATAAAATGAACAGTCTCTTGTCAAAAAGGTAATCTTTTTTCGTTCAGCAGAGAAAAAGTTTTAAAAACTATTTTTTCTTTGAAAGACCAAAAATTCCAGAACGAATTAAAAAAAAAAAAAAAAAAAAAAAAAAAAAAGCGAATTCCATGACTTTTCCAGTTTTTCAAGGATTTACAGGACACTAGACACCCTGCCTGATAGTATAATAAGACTGATGAACGGAAAAATCCTCTTTTTTTTAATTTGGTTATTTTTTTCTCTAATGAGCCGGAAAGTGAGGCGGTTTAGAAGTCTGTTTTTGGATTCTGGATCATTTTTATGCTCATTTTGCATAAAATTATTCATAATAAAGTAAATTTTTGTCTGACCTTAATTTACAAACTTTCAAACAGAGAAACTAAACAAATGATTCGTTCCAATCTGCTGGGTTTTTTTGTGGATATTTTCTCATTCCTCTTATTTCAGTATAAATGATTTTACCTTAATTTCTTGAAAGAAATCTTTTTATTTGAAAATTTTTCCAAAGAAGAATGCACGAAATATTAGCAGTTTTAGAAATACGTAAAAATTTGTGGATTGTTTCTTTTTCCTATTCGTGAAAACGTAATAGTCTGTATAGATTGGTTTTGAATGACCCACAAAAAAAGAATGCATTTTCCACCTGAATAATTAATTCATGATGAAAGAAAAATGACGTTAACAAAATAAGTGAATTTTTAATTTTTTAAAATCAACATTATAGGAAAACTAAAATAGCCTCATTTTTCTTTAAAAAAATAATTTTAAACAAAGTGTGTTAAATTTTCAACCAAAGAAATGAAATTTAACTGAAGTGATGCAGCTTTGAACAAAAAAATACATTTTTAACCAAAAAGTTGAATGATAAACGGAAAAAGTGAATTGGAAAAAAATAGGAAAGAATAATTTAAGGGTAGAGAAATAAGTTTCGAAACATATAAAATAAATTTTCAACGAAGTGGTTAAATTTTCAACAAAACAAATGCATTTCATACCGAAGATGTAATGCCTATAGGGAAAAATTTGACGAAAAATGGAATAGCTAAATTTGTAGTGTAAAAATTTACTTTTAATTTTAAAAAAACTAATTTTTCAAAAAAAGAAAGAAATTCCAACCAAAAAGAATTATTGTCTGCTTAAAGAGAACAGTTTTTAACAAAATACATGAAATTCCAACCAAATATTTTAATTTTTGATGGAACTTCCAACCTATTAGTTGAAAAAAGTTAAAAAAGAAAAGAACAATTTTTAAAAAGAGATAAATTTTCAGCTAAATAAATGGAATTCAACTTAAGTAGATTTTTCTATCAATAAGAATGGATTTCTATGAAAAGAAATCTTGACTAGAAATAAAGCTAAATCTTTAGTAAAAAAAAATTTGAACTAAAAAACTAATTTTCAATCAAAGAAATCTAAATTCAAACATTAGGGTTAATTTTCCATCAAAAAAGAAATTTGTTTAAAAAGACATGACTTCTTAATCAAATATTAAAATTTTTAATAAAATTTTGAACCTAATTATTGAATTTTCTACGGTAATAGGACAAATTTTCAACAATATGGAGGAATTTTCAAATAAAAAACATACGTTTTCCACAAAGAATAGAATAGCATAATTTTTATTCAGATAGAAAAGTTTTTAGCCAAATAAAATGAAAATAGATTAGTAAAAATTAAACAAAATAGTTGAATTTTCAACAAATAAAATGCATTTTCTACCAAAGATGTGATGCCTGTAAAACAAAAAATTGACGACGAATGGAATAGCTTAATTTTTAGCCTAAATTTTGATTCTCGATAAACAAAATTCATTAAAAAAATTCCCCCAAAAGGAATTATTATCTACCGAAAAAGAATAATTTTCAACAAAGCTTATAAATTTTCAACCAAATATTTAAATTTTTGATGGAATTTTCAACCTAAATAATTGACTACCAAAAAAGAAGAATTTCTATAAAAAAGATAAATTTTTAGTTAAATAGATGAAATTTAAGTAAAACAGATCAATTTTTGACACAAAATAAAATTGTTTAATTTTCAGTTAGAGAAATAAGTTTGCAAGCGAATGAAATGAATTTTCAACGAAATAGCTTAATTCTTAACCAAACGAATGATTATATATCAAATTATATATTAAATTAAATTGATAGATGATTTCTTAACCAAATATTCAAATTTTTAATGAAATTTTCAACCTCATTGTTGAATTTTCAACCGAAAAGATTAATTTTCTACGACAAAAAGACAAATCTTCAACAAAATGGACGAATTTTCAAATGAAAAACATACATTTCCAACAAAAAATAGAATAGTTTAATTTTCAGTTGAAGAAATAAGTTTTCAAGCGAATCGAATACAATTCTGACAAAATAGTTACATTTTCGAACAAAAGAAAAGAATTTTCATGAAGAAAAAAATAATTGCCCTTGAGTCTACCCTACTGTTTTGATCAATTGTGGAGTACGTTCGACAGCGAAAGATGACAGCTCCCTCCCTTTTTGAGAAGATTATAAGTATCTGTAGTTTGAAATGCGACATTTTTAATTTCATCTTTAGCAAAAAAGGCAATTATGGTTTACACGTGATCTATTTTCTTCACATCATAATAGAGTCTTATCGGGCGTCGGCTACCTGCTGGACTGTCAGCGAGTTCTTCTGGCGTCAATGCGGTAACCCTTTCGCTGATCATGTTTATTTTCGCCCGCTTTGTATATCTACCACAAAATATATACATTCCAGCAAAACTGTTAATACTCTCCAATATTGCAAATACGTCACCATGGGATGTTGACAAAACAATTTGTTCTTGGGACGGTAGATGCATATAAAAAGCATTTTTTGTTCTCAATCTGAGTCGTGTACCAGTGGGAAAAGTGTATCTTTGTAATACGAATATCCGTTGCGAATTCCGGCGGGGATTTAGCTGAAGAAGATTTATTTCTTCAAGTCCATATCCAAGTGAGTACGAGGAAGGAAGCCTGTTGGGTGGAACCATGTCACAGGTAGGAGGAGGAGGCCTTGAAGAAGAGACCCTTTCCGCAGAGAAGGGCTCAGCAGGAGGAGACCTGGATCTAGACCTCGCAGGAGAAGGAGACCTTTCAGGAGAATAATTCAGGTCAATTTGTTTTCCTCTAGGTAGAGACTCAAAACTTATCCCTGTAAAAAGAAACAGAGGACGTAATTCATCTAAAGTCCAGCATACAAAATAGAATGTGGATTGTAACAGATTTTGTGGAAGCAAATTCATAAGAAAATGTAATAACTTTATATATAATTATATATACTTAAATAAACATAATATTGTTGAAAGTTTTTTTGTAAGTACAACCGCGGAATTTCACAAGAAGCAGTTGTCATTCTACAAAATTGCATTCGCTCCCCGTAATATCGTGGTAACGATGTAGCTGTAACCACGTATCATGATCGTAAGATTGGTCATATTCTCCGACAAACTCAATACGATGATTCGGCAAAAGCCTTCCGCACCCTGAAGAAATGAAACAACGCGAGGCCGATCGCTTTTTGCAATTCCCCCGTAATGTCTTAGCATTCTGTTGACACGCTTCAATTCTTTCCACGTTATTAGGCAGTGGAGCTTGGCACCGTCGGCTGGTGTCAAAAATTCGATAACGAAAATGTTTCGTTCCTTTAAGTCGAGCAGAACTATGTCAGGACTCGAGTGCAAGACAGCAACAATTTTCGAGAATATAAAGTTCAAGTATATGCGGTACTTCCCATTTTCTACAATTGACTCAATTTTCCTTGGAGCGTTAGGCAGAGTATTATCATGGTTAAAGCCATAAGAGTGACGCAGGTGGTAATAAAACACTCTGCGTGCCCTTTGTGCCTTTGCATATACCTCGTTTCCCCATAAGCTGGACAACTAGATAGTATGTGTTCCAGGGCACCCTCCGTGCCCGCCTTCAATCCGAGTGTTTTGAGGAAAGAAAACGTTATCTCATACGACATCCACTGATTCTTCACATTTCCGTGGAAGATGTCGTATATGTTCTTAATGGGGAGCTGTTCACGGAAATTTTTTTCCTGTCCTTTTGTAATCTAGGCCTTCAGGAGTAAGTATTTGAGATGTATAATGTTTGATGCAGCTTGCTTACCCTTACACGGAAATCAAGGACAAGTGTTTCAGCAGCATATATATTCTATACGCAAAACGATCCTATTGTGAATACATTCAAGATTCAGTACTCCGCGACCATGTTGATGGCATGAGATGTCCTGTCGCGGAACAGACGACTCGAAATGCGTGCTTTTTTTCATGTGCATAACCTCCAGCGACCTGATATCAAAGGATCTGAGTACTATCGGGACGTCAAGCGTATTCTTTGCAGATACTTTGTTCCTCGCTGACAGTTCGGAGGACCAAATCCTTAGAAAGAGACGTTTGTTTCTGCACCGAAAAGCATTCCTTATAGATGATACGTCCTGAGTGCGGCTCTGTGGCACGTCCAGATATATATAGGTCTCTCCAGGGCCAAACTGTCGTATTGCGCTTCTGTCGTAGAGCTTAGAGTTTTTGATGATACGATTACGTATTCCTCACTTCAAATTAACATTGGCGCATTAATTTAACCCAAACTCCATTCCAATTTCCCGAGTGCTCTTCTTGAAAATCTTGAAAGCTATATTAATTTTCTCTGAATTTTTAGTATAGATCTTAAGAACATCGAAGGAGCCGCTGTTAGTTGTCACATGATATTTTCCAGATGACATAGCAAATTGATTTCCCGAAGCGGTGATCACCTCTCTAGGCAACTCGCGATGCAAGGCTGAACCTTGAAGTCAATCCAGAACTTTTATAGGCAGTGCTGGTAGGATGATGCGTCTTTGCAGATACTATTTTGCGAATCGTAAACCTGTGCGAACCGTAAACCTTCTGGAATTGTAATCCTTGGCTTGCTTTTCATAGACTCTTTCGACTTTAGATATAAGTATAAAATGCGGGATAGAAGCTGGTCGGTTGGAGGAAACCATTCCACCAAAAAGTCATAATACCATTAGGTCCCGGAGCGGGACAGTTCTTCATTCCTCTCAATACTTTTTTCACTTCTACATTAGTGATAGGTGGGCATTCCTTTTTAGGTGTTATCAGGGCACCATACTGCTCCTTGAAGCTATCTCTGTTCTCTGTGTTTTCATTCAGTGGATGCTGGACTTCTTCGACATCTCGACAAAATGCCCCAACTTCATCTTGTTCGGGCGGGTGGTTCATGACTGCCTGGTCCTGAAAAATCCGAAATTCTGTCTGCCATATGCTGATTGACAGTCAGCAGCTTCGACTTGTTGAGAAAGTGATGACAGACCCACAGTTCGATTCATTTGTCTTACATTGGAAATACCAGCATGAAGTTATCGTATTCAGTAAGAGGTTACGAAAGTAAAAAAAAGGTTTCCAGATTTTTTTGGTGAGGAGCACAATATTTAGATTTAGCAAAAGAATGTCATAAAGATTTTAGGGAAGAATGGATTAGGTGAGTGTGGATGAATGTATGGAAGGAAGCTGAAGGGAGAAATGTTAGAGAATAAAAGTGTGAATGTGAAAAACGCCAACATTTCTGTGGAAAGGAAGAGGAAGAAATAGGAAACTGAAGTCGGTCAGGAGCGAAAAACAGAAGTATACATCAAGATGTAAGAATATATGTACAGAATTGTACATATTAGGGTCGAAAGAATATAAATCATTTAGGTGGCAATGCTTCAAGAAGCAGATGTCATGTACACAATAACGGTTCACTTCCGAAGAGGTTTTCCAAAATTTAAAGAAACTGAGAAAAATGAAAAGGTTTAAGACTATTCTGCGGGATTTGAAAGCATTTCTTCAAACTTAAATAAAGATAGAATCCGGGAAGGATTCTCTTTTTTTTTCTATCTCAAGGAAAACCTATTCTCGTATTGATCAAGAATTCGATTAAGAGTGTAACTAATTATTCTGGTTCTTTATTCTAGTATATGGTATTCGTTCTTATCTTATACATTGCGTATGCCTTAAGCTTGTCCTTGTGAGATACTTGTATTTGATTAATCACCTTGAATAAAAAATAAATGCTGTTGACGTCATCCTAAAGTCTTGCAAGGATTTTAAAGATTTGGTTAGTCTTAAGATTAAAAATTACTCATGTTTTAATGACCTTGTTACATTTTTTTTTCAACCAGCGCCAGAAAATACTTGTGTTAAGAAATTGGGCCTCACCAAATGGAGTTAGGTCACTTTTGACAAAATTTATTCATTAAATATAAATATAAACGAAGAACACTACAAAACAATTTTACACTACAAAACAGAATGCGAATTTTTGAGAATTTCGCCGAATTTCAGAATCAGTCAAACGATTATTTCAATTAAAAATCACAAGTGTAGCTCAAAAGTCTTCTTCACGACAAAGCGGCTATGATGGAATGGAAAAATGGAAAAACTTTACAAAAATATATGTTGCACAGTCGATAATAGTCTTGAATGTGGAAAACATTAATATTTCCTTGATCAACTCAATTTCGACTCAACATTTCAACATATCCTCTCATTTGAAAAATGACTGTGAATCAAAGTGGTCAACTTGTTGGCAATTGAAAAATAATTCCAATCTTCGAAAGATTTCAAATAATTCAAAACAAAATTCAGATTTTTGAGAAGTTTCAAGAGAATGAACCAATTTTCCAAAGATAGATAGAAACATTTTGAATGATATTTCATTTGGAAAAATTCTTTTTGAGACAATATTTTGGAAGATTCCAAAAAAAATCAGAAGATTAAATAAATTTGCAATGCAAAATCTGGATCATTTGAGGACAACTTTATTAATTTAGCAGGATATGAATAAAAGTTTTGTCTACTCGTCTTGAATAATTGGAGAAGCCGGAAAAGGGGATTGTCTAGAAGTCCTAAACTTTTGGGACGACGAGCCGAGCTTCTGAAAAATATTTTACTAATCATCCCGAATTTTGGGCCTACGAGAGACTTCGTTCAAAAAAACAATATTTATAAGAATATGAACAATTTGAAAGGTATTTGGTCTTTCGAACAAATTGATCAAATAATTTTAAAATAAGAAAGATTTTGAAAATGTAAAATATTCTAGGTTTATGGAGATTTTGAATGTTTCCTAAAGATTTAAAAGGTTTCAAGAGATTTCAAAAAACATTACAATATATTTTTAGAATGATTAAAGAAGAATATCGGTTTGAAAGATTTTTAGGACTTTCAGAAGCTATGAAGTGATTACAAATATTTTGAAACTTTGCAAGATATCAGAAAACTCATTAAATATTCTTTAATTCCTCTCGATTTTTCATTATTCTTTCTGCAATCAGAATTTCGTTTTTTTTTTCCTCTGGACCTTCTCTCGCATCGAAAGTTATTTGGTAAATTGTTATCCAAAACAGCTAGTTAACGTAATTGATTTTTCTTTTTAGCACCTAAAAATATGTCAATCACACGGCAAATTTCATTTTATTAGAATTTCAAGAAATTTTGGTAGCGTCTCGATAATACCTGACCACACATCTTACGATTGTGAGGTGTGGCCATAGGTGTGATTTACCGCGGTTCTACTAGGGGTTATCGAAATTTTTTGGATGGCGGCTGCTCTTAGTGAGACCCTGCGGTGGTTGTTCAACTCTTTTTTTTAAATATATATTATGATTATTATAATTATTCTCATATTATTATGATATTTACCAATAGAGTTCAGAATAATAGCCAATAGCAGAGTCAGAGTAGAAAGGATTCTCATTTTTTCTGCCTGAGGAAAAAACGATTACTGCCTTCATCGAGAGCAATATAGCAAGTTAGCAAGACAGCAATTTTTTTATAACAGTGTATATAATATATAGCATATTTCTTATCACATAATTTATTCTTTACGCCTTGAGCTTGTCTTTGTGAGATGCTCATATTACAGACATCTCTCCAACGGAAAAAAAATGTTTCTGACATTATGACGGAGGCATTTGGTAAGTTCCGAAAAGTGAAAATTGGTGTTTGACTTGTATAAATTAAGAAGGAATCCTATAATATTCCCGCGAATAGGGACATTAGGAAAAAAATTTTGGTTTGTTCAAAATCTGGTGGTATAATTTTGTTGGGCCTAGACCGCATGAATATCTTTTACTAGATATCGTAGAGTAAAATAAATAAATTGCGGGAAAAATACTTTTTTCACTAAGGGTCCGTACATGAAGAAGGTACAGTTTTTGTTGTTGGAATTTTGTACCACGTACCTCCCTCTACATCATTTTTGATGCATACATTTTTTTGTGGATTCACTTATGGTCCATCAAAAACTCACGTTAGACGATTTGGGGGGTCGGAGGATTGAGTAATGTGTTAACGTTCCTATTGAAGTAACATCAAATGTTAATTTAAATCATAACAAGTTGAATTGAAGGAAAATGGGAGAATTTTCGACAAAATAGTTAAATGTTTAAACAGAAGAGATTCCTTTTCAACAAAACGTTCTCTGTTAAAAAAGAGGATAACATTCCTACCAAAAGAGATGGATTCACAATTTAAGAAGACAGATTTTCAGCAAGAGTTTAATTTTCCACCAAAAGAGATTTTTCAGTCGATAAGAAAGAAAAATTACACTAAAAATGTAAAATTTTCGAGACAAAAGTACATCAATTCTCAAAAAAATAGTTGAAGTTTCAACTAAAGAGACGACTTGCCTACTAGTGAAATTGTTGGGTTGAATTTCCAAACCAAAAATATGAATTCTTAAGAAAAAAGAAAATTTTCAACCAAGCAGTTGATTTTCAAAGCTGATAGTAAAGTTTCCAGTTGAGAAAATTAATATCCAATAACAAAAAGACAAATAGTTTAGTTCCAGAACAAAATAGAATAATTGTCGACTATAAATTCAATGGTCGATATCTCAACCAAAATGTACTTTAATTTTTAAGAAATATCAATAAAAAGAAAATAATTCTCAATATGATACTTGAATCCTCGATGAAAACAGAATGACGATCGATCAAACAGTTGCATTTTCACCCAAAAATATTCATTTTATACCAAAAATGGAGAAATCTGAAGCAGATATTCAAATTTGCCAACAAAAAATACAAGTTTTCAACCAAATATATGGTTTTTTAACAAAATAGTTGAATAAGGATCTAATATTAGCTTCTATTAGTGGATAGTTACTTACTTAGCCAGTCGAACCAGAATAATTGTTCGAAATAATTTTTTTGAACAATACAAATGGTTAAATGTTCAACTGAAAAACATAATTTTTTGAGCCAGAATTACGCATTTCCAACAAAACAATTGAATTTTTAACGTGAAAATGTGAATTGTTGAATCGTCGAGCCAAAAGGATGAATTTTTGTCAGAAAATGATGTCTTCCTCATAATTAAAGCCAAATTTCATTTGGTAAAAATAATTCTATGGAGTTTCCACTTTCATTCATTTAACAAAGTCCATACTTTGTGTGTACATTTTCTCCCTGTGTTTATGAAATCTTTCCAATAAAGTCCAAAAGATCGATCCAAAAGAATTCGAGAAGAAGTTGATTGATTGGACGTGAAATAAATATCTGCCGCACAATTTCTTTGACGATGAAGAAACAGAAAGCATTTTTGCATATGTCTATGACAAGGCGAATGTATCTAAAAGAAAGAAAATGCAAAAATGATCAATTCTACAGAAATAATCCAGGATTACTGATTAACGGAAAAATTGCAAGTTATAACAATGCATAATGCGGTGGAGAATACTAAACTTACAGAAAAATGGTCAAATTCATAAAATAACTTTCCAGCGCCTAGTTTGACACCAACGAGTTCCATTCTTGCTGCTTTGCACTTAGCAACACTTAGCAACAGTGATGATAAAGAAACTCCCGATGATCAGAAAAATCGTGAAGAAATTATTACGTCTGACAAGGAGGGTTAGGTTGGTGTCCGAAGCCGATTTTTTTGTAACTTTATATATTTTTGATACTGTTACTGTTTTAAGAGGTATCATTGTTTTTCTTTCTTGTTTTTATACAAAATTATTCTAATTGATTCTATATTATAATATTATCTTGAGTTTTCAAAATACTTACCCCCTAGAGCATCATAATTCAACAAATCTACCCTTATAGGATGCTTCGCCATATGACACATAGTTTAAGATTTTGGACTTTGTTGCTGCAAACATCTAGTTTTGATAATTAATTCTATTAGGAATTATCAGTCTTATTCGAAATAACCCCTGAATTATGTGCCATCCACCCCTTTAGTATTATCAATAAATAAAAAATTTAGTCATTAATATGACATTTTTGTAAGTAATGGATTAAAATATTTAGTTTGGAAAATCAATAATAATATAAATCATTATTTGTTAACGATGGCACATGTTCTTATATCAATGAACCCTTGTTAAGTGAAAACTACCCTCAAAAACTTTTTATGTTTTGTTTAGCAGGCGATTTTAATGATAATACATATATAACAGAACTGTTTGAAGAATTTTTATTTAGGTTCAGGCACGTACATATTTTCATTGAAAATTGTAAACATATACACGTACCATTCCGCATATCGCCGTCCGTCTAACCCTTATTGCTCAAGGCTTTCGACTTACAAAATATCTTCTACGAAATAAAAAATAAATGTGTGATATGATGAGTGTGTGGTAATTTGACCATTTGCAAAATTGCGCATAAAATTCTAATTTTAATCTGAAATTGTTTTGAACAACGAAAGATTAGTTAAAAAGAAACAATATCATTCGATTTTTAAGGCACGAAGTTTTCACAGGAATGATATTCTTCGAAGAAGTGTTTTAGGCACAACCTCTTCTTGCACCATGCACATGTTATTACCGCAACATTACCGCAAATATCACAAAAAGGTTCAATATCTTCCTTGAAAAGAAAGTCTACAGGGTTATCAAAATGTGGAGGTCTATTTTCTAAATATCCGCTTTTATACCAAGAATATTTGAATACGTTGATAAATCTAGGTGAAAACAATTGATTATGTGTGAGGGACTGTAATTTTATGATGTTATTTCTAATATGCAAGTTAATATCAGACCTCAAAAGAATAGAAGTGTCAGAGATTTTTCGTACGAAATTCTTCCAGATCCTAAACCCAAACACATCCAAGGGCTGAATTTTCCCAGTTATGCCTTTTGGAATAGTTTTCAGTAAAAGGGTTTTACCTTCCAGGATAGCAGTTTGCACGGTTTGTTCACACTGGCCACTCCATGAATTTAACAATAACACAGAATTTTCTCCTACGTTAGGGAAAAATACATCTTGAAGCCACATTTGCAGTAATTCTGAAGAAAGTTTACCGGATTCAGAGGCTTGCAAATAAATGTTGTTTGCCTCAAAAAGCCTTTGGCTCACTCTTGGTCCGAATTGTCCGGATGGTTCCTTTAAAACTACAAAAAGTGGTGAAAGTAATCTTCCATCGGCAGATATGGTTGTCTGAATCGTATAGCTATGCGTGGTGGAGGAAACCGATTGAACAACATTTTCCACAGTTTTTGTTCCTTTAAAGCTCAAAGTTCTTCCACTGTGTAATCCTAAATTGAAGCCACTTTGATCGGAATTGAAAATTTTGCTTTCCCCATACCTCAGAATTTCTGATTTTAAATTGTTTTTAAAAACATCAGATTCTTGTTCTATATCTCTAGTGTCATGTAAAGATGATACAGATATAAATTTTGTGATGTTTCGCGAAACAACGTTATGCATTTTCTTGAATTTCCATACCCACCAACGTGATGCTTTAAACCATGGCATGTCCAATTCATGCTTCTTTTGTAAAGCCCATCTTCGAAGATCTATATCGTGAACTGTCATCCTTGAATCAATAGCCTCCTTCAAATTGTCGAAAGTGTATTTTGCGACTTGTTCTTGCCATCTTCTTAATTGTCGCTCTGAATGAAGCTTCTTGAATCTTTGATGAACGGTTGTAAAAGATAACCGTTTTTTCTTTCCAGAATTCCAAAAGTAAACAGCTTCATCTTTATAGTCGAAATTAACTCTCTCCTCTTGATATAAATAACTAGGAACTTCACCATAATCCTTTTCTTCTTCTTGTTCTTCATCTTCAATCGGTTGTATGTCAATTTGACTATCCTCATGCGCAAATTGTAAGTCAACTGAATTTTCAATAATAAATGAGGAATCAAACACATTTTTCATTATAGTATCCTCTATTACATCGTGTAGATATGCCTCCTCAGGTGTTACTTCTGAAGGCTGGATGCCAAGTTTTTCCTTATTGAACGTTATTGGCAATAACGATATTATATTTAATGGCTTGATTCTTATTTTATTAGTAATACTTCGCACAAAGAAAAAAAAGCAAATGTGACTGAACAAATGTTATATTATTATTGATTGTCCAAACTGCATATTTCAATCCATTACTTACAAAAATGTCATATTAATAACCAAATTTGTTATTTATTGATAATACTATAGGGGTGCATGGCACATAATTGAGGGGTTATTTCGAATAAGACTGATAATTCTTAATAGAATTATTTATCAAAATTAGATGTTTGCAGCAAAAAAGTCCAAACGATTGCCCAAAAGAATTAATTTTTTTTTATATTCTGGGATCCTTTTTTCACCTGCAAAGTTACTAAAAAATCGGCGTCGGACACCAACCTAACCCCCCTTGTGAGTCAAAAGTAATGGCTCTATTAAAACCACTTTTCAAAAAACTAAAATATTCTGAACAATGGTGTGATAAATTAAAATCTATCTGTGACGTCACGGGGATACAAATGCAGTCTTCAGTCTTGGACATATCAACTAGGTGCACTTCTGTTTGTGATATGATTAGCGCAGCTCTTAAGCTGGGGAAAGCTTTAGAGTTTCCATGCCGCAACAATGCTCAGTTCAAACCATCGAGCCTTACTCGATCAGAATGGGTTCTCTTGGTAAACTTAGGAAAATATTTAAAAAATTTGAAACTCTGCCAAAAAAGCTTTGTGTTGGCAAGTACAATATCCTTTCACTAGCTGTAGTCGTATTCGATTTGCTGCTAGACAAAGTGAAATGGTCACTGAAGAAAACAGACGAAAATCGATAACGAACTGCATGTGATGATAAATTTCATAATGATCTCCAAGCAGCACGAAGCACACTTTTTAAATATGACCAAAAATGCATTCTGATTTACTGTGCACTCCGCATTTCAGATCCAAGACATTGATATATGATGATCCCATGGGGTCAAGAAATTACATCTGAATCCCTTCAGATTGAGACCATCTACATATAACTGTACCTTGTATCCCGTTCGCATACTGAACCTGAACATAACGAAGACGAAGACGATCAAGTCGAGGATGATTATGATTTGGACATAACCTAATTCCTCTCATTTTCTCTCTTAAACTATGGGCTTTAGTGGAATGATGAATATCATAAAGATATTCCATTTTTTTTCAAGGAACATTTTTTAATAACAGATTTCTTTGTTTCAGATTTCAGCTTTCTGTCAGACAGTACATCACTTAAATGTCAATTTAATGGTATTTTCCACTTTTCAGCTGAACTTGGGGTTCGAGTGAAGAAATAAATGCGACAAAAACATTTTGTTTCCTTCTAAACAACATTTCTCGTTAATGAGGCTTTTGCCTAAAATCTTTTTCGGGAAAATAGACCACTTGAATGTCAATAAAATTACATTTCCCAAATACACTATCGTTCAGGGTTCGAAACACGATTAACTTCTGGTACAAACACACCTTTGGGTGACATCCTTGTTTAATAATTTATGATATCCAATATAAAGAGGGAGTTTAACATACTATATATTTCAACATATACAATCAAAATTCTGCCTTGAAAAAATATTATTTTAATCTCTCAGTTCAGCTAAAAAAGTGGGAATTGTCATTTTATTGAAATTCAAGTGGTATTTGGCCAAAAAAGTGGTTTTGACGAAAGTGTTAGAAGCAAAGAATGTTGTTTATGAAAATGAAAAACGTTTTTTTCACATTCGTTTTTTCTGTAGAATACGCATTTCAGCTAGAAAAGTGGAAAATGCCACTTGATCGAAATTCAAGTGGTATATTGGCCAAAAAAGCGCTTTTGGACTACTTCAAGTGAATCCGTTCATGGCAGCGATGCTTGAATCAATGCTTGAATCAATTAGTCACTTTTTTCACCTTCAGCCACTTTTTTCACCTCCTCCAAGTAAATTTATCTGTGCCAAATCTGTAGGAATGAATGCGTTATAAATAAATACTCAAAGTCGAAGATTAATACATGAAAATTTACTTTATTGTTACAAACTAATTCAGTTCAAAACGATGGAATTATTTTCTATCTACTATAGGTTGGTCTCTCTGTAGCCTAATCGTGAGCTACTTGTAACATTGTGGTTCAAATATGAATGACAAATGATATTATACTTTATTTTTACAAAAAAAAAAATTAGTATTGTGAAGGATTGCGGCTTACACGCGGTTCAACCGACTTATTCGGAAAGAATTGGTGATTAGGCGGGTGCTGCCAACTGGAATTTCCTCGAGTTCTTCTGAGGTCAATACGGTAATATCGCGACTATGCATGTTAATTTTGGCCCGTTTTCTAGTCATGTTGACAAAGATATGCATTCCAGCCAGAGTATAAACAGTCTCTAATATTGCAAAGACGTCACCATCAGAAGTCGATAGAACGATTTGTTCTTGGGTTGGCAGAGGCACACTTGCAGCTCCTACTCTTAATTTCATTGGTGTATCGGCTGGAAAAGTGTATTTCCGGAATTCAAATATCAGGTTCGGATTTATTTTAGAAGTGAGACGAATAGATTGCATTTCCTCCAGTTCATATCCGTGTTTGTTAGTCGAAGGAAGCCTAGTAGGTGGAACAATCAATCTGGCAGGAGGAGGATTTCTGTCAAGAAAATCGGGTTTGGTGGACGAAAATTCCAAAGCAGGAGTCCTGGAAGGAGACCTAGATCTGGACCTCACAGGAGAAGGAGACCCTTCAGGAGAACGATTCAGGTCAAAAGGTTTTTTATTAGGCGAAGACCCGCAACTGAACTCTACAAAAACAAAAAGCGGATTACATTTTTCTAAAGTCTCCCAGGACTTCTCATCATTTATGATCAAAATAAAGTATAAGCAATGGCCTTTGTCTGTGTGTCCGTCTGTCTGTATGACCTTCTCTAAACACCATTACTCTCGAAAAAGTGAATGGAGAAAATCCATCACAGGCATCCTTTTTTTCCTAAAGGAAAGAATGAGTTAAATTTGATATGTAGTTACATTTTTAGCAGCATTAACTATAAACATCGTTTATTTTTTCAGTTAATTTCAAAATGTAGTTGAAAATTATTTTTTCACGAACAATCAATACTTTTCAATTTTCTATTACTAAATAAAATCTCCAGAATATGCTGAACTGTGCTTTCATATAAGTACCTTTCTGAGATAATTGAATAAAATTTATTGCCTGAATTGCTACATATTTTATTAAAACTAATATAACTTTTATGATCTTCGGTGACATCTAACAATCTACGTGTAAGGTGTAAGGTGAATATTTGAATAAGAGATGAAGCTAGAGACAAATGTTACATCACAGATAAGACTATAGATAAGTGTTATAACAGTCCCTGGAAAAATATTTGAAATTTAAAACAACAGTATTGAATATAATTTATAGAATTTTATAGATATTTGAATAAAATGAAGTTTTTTTAATTTGTTACACAATGAATCAGTATGTTGATTTGGCCAAATTACGTATCAGTCGGGACATAATCGGATTCCAAGTCTTAAAACACACATTCTGGTTTCCCTGAAATAAATACAGTTATAATTCGTACTCATTGCGGATGAGTTTGAATATAATTCAGGGAATAAGCAATACTAATTAGTTTTTACCGATGTCAGTCAGCATTTTAGATATATTATGGAATGAAGTGGAATAGAATAAATTAATTTTATTGGTGCCAGATGCGAATTTTACGCCTCATGCAGCCTTAGCCTCTAGAGATTTTGTATCCTCTATTCAACACAATAAGATAATTATACTAATTTCATTACACGTTTAGATATACTATCATATTTACCAATATAATTGAGGATAACCGCCAATGACAGGATCAGTGTGGAAAGGATCCTCATTTTTTCTAACTAAGAAAAAAGTGATTGCTATATAATTGAAAGATTTGGTTGGAAGTGCAACTAATAATTATTCTGACGTATAATCACGTTATATAATGTATGCCAAAGTTCTTATCAAAATAATTATCTACACCTCGAGCTTGTCCTTGTGAGATATGTGTATCTCGTTTATGAATACAAGGAGGAAATAAATGTTTTCGACGTTATTCTACAGGCAGTTAATAAGTATTGAGAAGAAAAAAAATTGTATTTGATTTATATAGATCTAAATACAATCCTATAATATTTCCATGAGAGAGGACTTTAGGAAAAAAAAGTTTGGTTTGTCAGCAAATTTGAGAAATCATTTTTTTCTGACGTAAACCACATGGATATCTTTCACTGGGTATCAGAGAGTAAAATGTACTGAACATTGTTTGAAAGTATTCATTTTTCAATGATGGTGTGGCAAAACAAAATGAGTTTCGTCACTTTTAACAGAGTTTTCTTTTCAAGCTTTGATTTTCATTTTTATTTTAAACGCATGCCTCAGCCAAGAGCAAAAAATACTTTTTCTACTAAGGCACTGTGCATACGATACGTAATTTTTGCAGATTACATTTTTTATTTGGAATTACTTTATGTGTTATCGAGAAAAAATCGTTAAACTATTTGAGGGTTTAGGGGGTTTGGTGAAATTTTGCTGTTTGTGATGAGTTAACAAAGTAGTCTAACTTCCCACCAAACAGTTGAGCTTTGAATCAAAAGAAGATACATTTTCGAAAAAAAAATGTAATTAATATGATGTTAATTTTTTTTGTCTACATGGTCTAAAATCAATATTTTTTGAATATTGATTATTAATTTTATAAGTTGTGAAAAAAATCTCTCTAGCTCCGCTGGGATTCGAACACCAGGTCTTTCAGGTTTCTGGTCTGATGCTTCAACCAACTAAGCTACGGAGGAACGGGAAGATTTTCCTCACAACTCCTACAAGTTGAATGTCGATGTCATTCAATGTACTTGCAAGAATATTTTTTAATAATTCCAACATGAGAGTGATTTTCATTAATTGATGTTATAGTTTTTGACCAGCGAAATAGTAATTAATATGATGTTGATGCTTTTTGTATACATGGTCTGAAATCAATATTTTTCGAGTATTGATTACTAATTTTGTAAATTGTGAAAAAAATCTGAAAGACCTGGTGCTCGAATCTATCTCAGCGGAGCTAGTGCGATTTTTTTCGCAACTTAACAAATTAATAATCAATATTTAGAAAATATTGATTTCAGACCAAGTAGACAAAAAACATTGACATCATATAATTTATTATTTCGCTGGTCAAGAACCATAACATCAATTGATAAAAATCACTTTCATATTGGAATGATCAAAAATTAATCTTGCAAGTACATTGAATGACGTCAACAATCGACTTGTAGGAGTTGTGAAGAAACTCTTCTTGTCTCTCCGTAGCTTGATTGGTTGAAGCATCAGACCGGAAATCGAGTCACGGTCAATGTCCCGGTAATCGAGTTCGAGTCCCAGCAGAGCTTTTTTTAGTGATTTTTTTCACAACCTACAAAATTATTAATCAACATTCAAGAAATATTGATTTTAGAGCAAGTAGAAAAAACACATTACCATCATATTAGTTACTATTTCGCTGGTCAAAAACCATAACATCAATTAATAAAAAATGTAATAGTTGTAATAGTTGTAATAGTTAATGGAAATCTTGCTCCAGTGTCACAAAATTGTTGAGTTGCAGCCTTGGAAATTTACAAAAGATGAAAACATTGTGAACTTTAATATATTGACTTTTTAATATTATTTCTAATTACAAACTGCTTGTCATATTTTCATTCGACTTTAGATCAGAAACAATATTATATTCTAGTTATACATATAGAGAAAAATGAAGTAATTGAGCATGATTGCTGGTTAGTCGTGGTTTAACCGTTTTATTCGAAAATTGAGGTTGACTGGGCGTTTAGCACCAACTGCGATTTCTCTGACTTCTTCTGCAGTCAATACGGTGATAAATCCGCTTTTAATATTAATTTTCGCTCGTCTGTAATGACCATTATCATAGATATATATTCCAGCAAGAATATATGTAGTCTCCAAGATAGCGAAGACGTCACCATCGGATTTTGATATCACAATTTGCTCTTGGGTCGTTACAGGCCCAAAGGCAGTATTTGTAATTTTGAATTTCAATCTGGTATTGGCAGGAAATGTGTATTTCCGAAATTCAAATGTCTGGTGCTTATTACAGTGGGGAATGAGACGTATGAATTCAATTTCTTCAAGTCCATATCCACGTTGGTCTCCAGAAGGAAGCGTAGTAGGTGGAACTATCAACTTCCTAGGAGGAGGCCGTCTGGCAGAAGGAGACCTGGACCTATACCTGTTTGGAGGAATAGACCTATCTGGAGAATTGTGGCTGGTGGACGGAAATCCAAGAGCAGGAAACCGAGAAGAAGGAGACCTGGACCTGGGCCTCGCAGGGGAAGGAGACTTTTCAGGAGAATGATTCAGGTCAATAGGTCTTTTATGAGGTGAAGACTCAAAACTTAACTCTGCAACAAGAAAGAAAGGAATACATTATTTCTTTATCTGCAATATAAGTACCTAAGATAATTGAAAAAAAGGTTTCATTTTGGGGAAAATGGAATATTGGCGCGCGACTGTATGTTCTCGCGTTTCGCGCTTGAAAATATATTCATCAGCACTATGTGCTCGATCTTTGCATTTTCAACAACTGTATGCACGGTCCTTATGAAATTGAAGGTCAAAGCATCGACAGCTGTAATTTTGTGACTGTGAATTCTCTTTTGTGAAAGCTCCTCCGGCTTTAGTGAACCCATTCTTATCACCTTTCTGGTGCTTTTGCACTAGATTTTTTCAAAAATCTGAACTTTTCTACATTATGTCCAGCACATTAGTATTACATCATATGTATTTCTATTTTTTTGTTTTTATGATTGAAAGAAAGTGTGCATACTGTACGAAAAAAAAAAGAATTTTGTCTTTGAACATTTTATTGCAACTTGTGCCGTTTTTCCGTAAATTCAATACGCATCCTAGCTCAAAGTGGTTTTGAGAAAATTTGCGAATATTATCTAGGCCAAAAATGTTGTTGAATGAAATGTCGTTAAGGCTTGTGTCCTTTTTTCAGAAAGGTGATTTCTTGATTTCAATATATTTTTATTAAAAGAGTTTAGCACAAATTTCCAGACCCTGTTTAGTCGAACAACTTCTGTCTTTTGATTCTTTTCCTTCTCTTATGTATTTTCACAAGAAATTTTTTTCTTTATTTTCAATGTTATTTCCTACGATTAAAACAAAAACTACGTCTCCCATCAATAAATTATTCATCTCAAATTTGTAGCTTTTTCTGTGAAACAAATGTTGTCAATTTTTGTGTTGTATGTTGTGTCGTTCATCTAGAAATTCAATTTTCCTATTTTCAATACAGTTTCTCACGAATGAAACAGAAACTGCATTTGCGCAGAATGAAACTTATTGAAATTCATGAAATATGAAATTTGTAAAATCTATAAAATTATATTTACCAATAAAAAATAGGATAACTGCCAATGATAGGTTCAGAATGGAAAGCATCCTCATTCTTTATGGGTAAGAAAAGAGTGACTATTATACTAATGAAAAATTCGGTTAACAGAGTAACTGATGATTATTCTGTCCCATCATTACAGTATATGATGTATGCATAATTTATTATTACATCAATTATCCACGCCTCGAGCTTGTCCTCGCGAGATATTTGTATTTCATTTATCAATACATGGAGCAAACGAGTGTTGTGCACAATCTGATGCTATTTGATAAGTTTTAAAAAGTAATAAAATTGTAATTAATTGATATAGATCTACATACAATTCTATAATATTCTCGTGAAAGGCGACTTTATGACAAAAAACTTTAGTCCGTTAATAAACTTGCGGAATAGTCTTGTTAGCCATAAAACACAAGAATATATTTTACTAGGTATCAAAGAGTGAAATGAGCCAACCCTGTTTTATAAATAATCATTTTTAGAGATCTTTTGCCACGATAAAATACGTCAGTTATGTCACTTTTGACGATGTTGAATTTTTAAGCTTCTATTTTTATTTTAAATTAAAGCACATGCCGTAACCGCGGAACAAATAAATTTTTACTATAAAGGGGCCGTGCATGAATAACGTTAAGTTTTTTTCACAATTTCAAAACACACATACGAAACACACATGCAAATGAGGCAAATGTGTACAATGGTACGAATGTCATGAATTTCTTATATGAGACAAAAATATTTTAATTGTTCAGGACAAACACTTATGAATAAAGAAAGGTGGAGAAGAAACGATGAAAGGTATTCAATGAAACAACAATATTTGAGTATTACAAATTTTTACATCATTAAAATACAAATAAAATTGGATTCCATAACAAAGTGGCAAGAGCAATTAATTTTTGATTCCTTTTTGATCATTTTATGATTTTTGTTTTATCTTTCTACAAACTGCAGAATCACTATTGTAAAAACTCCAGGGTTTTAACCAATTTCAAACTGAATGTTTATTGAATTTCCAAACACAATTTTTGGAAAATCAAGAAAAATTACGCCTAGAGCTTTGTAAGTATTGATATTTTCCAGGTTGATGAATTACATTTTTGAATGTTTAATTGCTAATATGAATCAATTTTTAAACTTTGTATACTTAATATACATTTACGACTTCTTAACAAAATGTTCATGAAATGCAACATCTCAGTTCATTATTTTTTAACAAGAAACATAATTTAATTTACAATGTCTGTTTTCAACCAAGAAAGAATTTTCTGTCGACGAGGAAAAAAAATCTTCGAAAACGTCGCACTTTCAAGGAAATAGATAATTTTGTAACCAAATAGTTGACTTCCTAAAGAAGACGGCTGTTTTTTCGAAAAGTAGGATGAACTTTCGAAACAATGAACCTATTTTCAAACAAATATTTCCATTTTTGAACTAAAAAAGATTATTTATGCATTTCCAACGAAAAGATGATTATTCAACCAATCAATTGAATTTTTCACTTAAATAAATAATTTTTCGATCAAAAATGTGATAGTTGATGTTTCTACCAAAAATATGTATAATTTTAATCTATGGTGTCAAATTTAGCAAACAAACAAAATTTTTTACAGAAAGACTTGAATCTGCAATCAAATCAGGATACTGTTCAATGAAACAGTTGCACATTCACCCAACATTTTTTGTTGAAATAATGTTTCTCAAAAAAAGGAATCAATTTCATTTCCAACTGAACAAAATAAAATTTTTGATTGAAAAATGACATATTTGAATGTTCAACCGGAAAAATTAATTTGTCACTAATACCGTTGCAGTGGAAACTCATTCCTTCAGATTTAGTGAATTTGATACATAATTGAGTAAAAGGTTGGAATATGAAAAGTTTTATTCCGAATGCTGACGCTTTGGAAGTTTATTTAATTTTCTACGTTATATAATATACTCCTGTATATTTAATATGCAAAAAAACAATTTTTCATCATAAAATATGGGCTTTGGTCATACGCTCGATACAATGCTGCTGTCCAACAAAGAAAACTAGTAAGCGAAATTTTCCAATAATATTCTTTTTCTCTGTATGTATGCGTTACTATCATTCATATTGTCTAGATAATTCTGAAAGAGCATTTTCAAAATCTCAAAACCAAATTATCGGAGGTTGTTAGAAAGTTTTGAGTTCTTCAAAGATTTCTTCATTTTTGTGCGGCCCGCTCTACAAGATGTTTTCATTCTAATTAAATCCGCGAATGAATAATTTCTTAATGTTCAATTCTTTACCGGAACGGACAGTGAATTGAAGTTCACTTTCTTATTTGAAAACGTAAAGAATCTTCAATTCATGCCCGATCTTCAATTGATCTTTTCTTAAAATTAAAGCGCATTAAATAATTTCAATTTTCACACTGATTTTTTTATAGGATGTGCACTTTTTCCAATCAAGAAAAAAAGCCAATGAAGATACATATGTTTCAATGCCTAAGCGTATTACGAATTTCAATGATCTGCATTTATTGACATGATACATTATTCAGGGTAGTTGGAGATGAAATTCAATGAAAGTGTTAAACATAATGTGGACAAATTTGCATTTTAGATAAAATCGAGTGTGAAGCACGAGATACGTGATGAGAATATGTTTGTTCAAGTTCAAGGAGCTTTAACGAAAGAGAATTCACAATCACCATACTACAGTTGTCGATGCTTTGAACTTTAATTTTAAAAGGTCAGTAAAGAAACGTGGGAAAGTACAAAAACCGAGCGCGTAGCGCGCGGTAAATACATTATCAAGCGCGAAGCGCAAGATCAACTTACTACCGAACGTGAAGCACGAGAGCCAAGACACAGCAAAAAAAAAAAAAATGAATTAGTAGTGCGAATAGTTACGGCTTAGACGCGGTTCAAACGTTTTATTCGAAAATTCAGATTGATTGGGCGATTAACACCAACTGGCATATCCTTGAGTTCTTCTAAAGTCAGGACGGAAATAACGCCGCTTTCCGTGTTTATTTTTGCCCGTTTATAATGTCTACTATAGCTTCTGTTATAAATATACATTCCAGCAAGAATATACGTAGTCTCCAAGATTGCGAAGACGTCACCATCGGCTGTTGATACAACAATTTGCTCTTGGGTCGTCATAGGCCCATAGTTTCTATCCACTATTTTCAATTTCAATCTTGTATTGGCAGGAAAAGTGTATCTTCGGAATTCAAATATGCGATGCTTATTCCAGTGGGGAATGAGACGTATAAATTCAATTTCTTCAAGTCCATATTCACATTTGTCAGAAGAAGGAAGCCTAGTAGGTGGAACTATCAACCTGCTAGAAGGAAGCTCTCTGGCAGGAGACTTGGACCTAGACCTGATAGGTGGAATAGACCTATCTGAAGAATTGTTTCTGGCAGACGGAACTTCGAAAGTAGGAAGCCCGGAAGCAGAAGACCCGGAAGCAGGAAACCCAGAAGCCGGAAACCCGGAAGCAGGAGACCTAGATCTGTATTTCGCAGGAGAAGGAGACCTTTCAGGAGAACGATTTAGGTCGATAGGTTTTTTATTAGATGAAGACTCGAAACTCATTTCTGCAACAGAAAGAAAGGAATACATAATTTCTTTATCAGCAATATAAGTACCTAAGGTAATTGAAAAAAAAGGTTTCATTCCGGGAAAAATGGAAAATTGGCGCGCGACTGTATGTTCTTGCGTTTCGCGCTTTGAAAATATATTTATCAGCACTACGTGCTCGATCTTTGCATCTCCAACAAATCTATGCACATATATTATAGAATGGAGAAGAATAGAATGAATTTATTCAATTTATACTACGTTTAAGTTTCACACCTCAATCAGTCTCAACGTCTAAACACTTTGTGACCTATACATAACATAATCAAGTGAATGACACTAACTACATTACATCTCCAGATATATGATTATATTTACCAATAACATTAATGATAACCAGCGAAGATAGGACAAGAGAGGAAACGGTCCTCATTCTTTATAAGTAAGGAAAAACTGATTACTATACTAATGAATATAGTTGACAGAGTAACTAATGATTACTCTCGCGTATTGTTAGAGTAGATAATAAACACTGTAGCTCTTATCATATCAATTATCACGTACGCCTCCAGCTTGTCCTCGTAAGATATTTGTATTGCATTTATCAATCTAAAAAACGACAAAATTTCTTCAACATCATTCCGATTGTATTTTAACCCAGAAAGATGAATTTCAAACAAAAAATGTGATAGTTGACAATTCTACTGAGTGAAGATTTCAATTTTCAATCTTGAACAGTTGAAATAAGCCAAAAGGGACAAATTTACATCAAAATAGTTGAATTATGCATCACACCAAATTTATTTTTGACCAAAAGTATAGAATTCGTACCAAAACAGGTGAGTCAATTAAGAAAAAAAATCCTTGAAAACTTCAAATTTTCAAAAAAAGACATATATTTGTAACGGAATATTTGACTTTTGCACCAAAATGAACTTATCTCTATAACCAGTCTAACCGAAACTACAATAGGATGAATAGATATAATATAATATATAATATATATAATATAATAATAATAATATAATAATAATAATAATATAATAATAATTATATATATAATATATAATATATAATATAATATATAATATATAATAGCTTTACATTCGTCCATATTGTCTTCACGAGATGCCTCAACTCCCTATATTCATGGATCTTGGTTGTAGCCAAGCAATCATAATGATGTAGACTAGCATGTATCTATAGAAATGCATTCATTTTTTTAAGAGTCCTAGGTTCAGGGCAAGTTGTGAATTTATAATTTCCACCACATCACTATGTCTGGGCGTATTTTCTCTC
>CAKNXH010062942.1:0-15221 GCA_932178445.1 Andricus quercusramuli | reverse complement strand
TTGATATTTTACCTGTCTGCCTTTTAATATTTACATCGGGTGCACAAGGATTCGAATAAACTATTTTTTTCAAAATACGCGTGATTAACAAATTTCGTTACAATTTCGGTATTTTGAATAACGTAACCTAAGCCGAGTGAATATAGTTACGTTTTGGCAGTATAGAAACAGAATGAAAATCACGAAAGTATTTTGTTTCGTTTCGGTCGGATCCCTGATTTAAATAAAGCAAGTGACTCAATTGATCACTTCGAATGGCGGAGTGTCTAAAAGACATGCAAGAAAAAAATATCGGTACGTACGAGGACTTGGTTCAAGAAGTCGAAGCTGGAGTTCTACGACATTCTCAAAATTAAATATTTTTGGTGAATCCGGTACCAGCAAAGAATTGACGTCACGAACAAAAATGTCCGAACACACAATTTGTGATTGGTACAACTTTTGTCGTGAAGCGTGTATCGAAGTAGTTTCCGCGGAAAATCAAAAAATCGGTGGAGTTGGTTGCGTTGTTGAAATTGACGAATGAAAATTCAGAAAACGAGAATATATATTCACGGTAAACACATCGAAGGCGATTGGGTTTTCGGCGGCGTCAAACGTGGAACCAATAAATGTTTTTTGAGAATTGTCAAGGATAGATCAGCGGAAACTTTGTTGAAGATAATCGAGGAATGCATTGTACCGGGAACTACGGTTATCAGTGATTGCTGGAAATCATTTAGTACGCTTGAAAGAAAGCGATTCCAACATTTTCAAGTGAACCATTCGGTGTGTTTCAAAGATCCCAAAACCGGCGCACATTCCAACGCCATCGAGGGCACGTGGTCGTGTTTGAAACGCATGTTTCCAGATGACCATCGAAGTCAAAATATGTTTCATTCATATTTGGCGAAATTCATGTACGTCCAAATCCTCCAAGATAAACCATACAAATACGGCCCATTCCTCAATGAAATGAACAAAGTTTAACCGTATAAGTACACCGGTAATATCCCGATTTTTTCCTTCTCGTCATTTTAATTTAAATTCATTTATCTTTCCAAATTCGGCCCTTTTCAGGTCCTACCTGAATTCCCCCCATGAGACGTTGGAAAAGGGCAGGGGTTTGACCCACATTATTTTTGTAACCAGACAAAGGGATGCCTTCCCAGTCAAACCCCTACGACTTTTTCAACGTTTCGTGGGGGCGGGGAGGCACACCTTTGAATAGTCACAGAAATAATGTTGGTCAAACCCCTACATATTTTCCAACGTTTCGTGGGGGCGGGAAAGGCACCCTTTTGACTAGTCACAACAATAATATTGGTCAAACCACGAGACGCTGAAAAGGGGTAGGGGTTTGACCAAAATTATTTTTGTGACCGGCCAAAAGGGTGCCTTCCTGCTCCCATGAATCGTTACTCGTAATATATAAATAATAATTATTACCTATTATTCATAAGTATTACCTATTATTACCCAATAATTAATATATATATATATATATATATATATATATATATATATATATACATATATTACATAAAGTAAATTAAAGGAAGAAAATCCAAAAAAGACAATAAAAAACCAGAGACTACCTTTTCGTCAAGTTAAGTTTTTAAAAACTTTTTTTTGTAATAATTTTCAATGTAAGAAAAATAAAAATTCAAATTATGTATCGATACGAATAAAGATCCATACATATCTCGATTGCCATCAGTAGCCAAGATGGCGTCCTCCCGCTGCCAGTGACAGTCACCGCAGCTGATATGCGTGAAACTCTCCCTCATACCATACCAGCGTAAAAAAAAAGTCTAAACATATTGTGATTTATGGAAAAAGCCTTAAATTTTAATTATGTGCAGGTTTTCTGACCGTGTGAAAGTTGAAAAGCATTGAAATGATAAGGTAAATACGATCATTCCCATATCGTGACAGACCCATATTTGACATATCCCAATTAGAAAAGTAATACTAATTTTGAACTTTTGTCTCATCAACTCCCTCCATTGATAGCTTAATTAAATATTCCAATAGTTTGTTGCAAAAAAAATTCTTTTTAGCCAAAACAGATGTGACGCCCCTATTCTGCAATTACACCATAGATTTGTTCAAAGATGGTTTAAATGTTGTGTTTGTTGAGAATTCTTCCTATTTGTTCTGGGATACCTTGGATTGTTCACTATCCTCATAATACTTGCTTCTCTTTCAATAACCGATTCTACGAACACACCTCAGGAGCAGCAATGGGATCTCCAGTGTCACCTGTAGTAGCCAACATCTGTATGGAACATCTAGAAACTAAAATCTTCAACCAATCCAAGCTTAAACCGGAATTGTATTGCCGTTAAGTTGACGACACATTTTTCATCTGAAGACATGGACTAGATAAACTTCATAAGTTTTCCTATTTCATCAATAGATTACACCATAATATCCAGATAAACATGGAATTGAACAAAACGGAAAATTGCCTTTCTTAGACGTTCTAGCTAACAAGGGATCTGATAACACATTAGGACAAGAATTTTACAGAAAACCCACCCATACAAACAGGCACATACATGCCTCTAAATCCTAATGCAGAACAATTACACAAACAAGAAAAATTGCGAAAAAGGACCACTTCTAAACAAACCTGAAGATGGAAATGCACTTTTTAGTGATCCGGGAGTATATAAAATCCTTTGCTCTTGTGCCAAAGCTTATATTTCAAAAACCAAAAGAGCGGTAAGCCAACGTGTAAAGGAACATGAGAGTGAAGTCAGGCTAAAGCATTTCACGCAATCAGCACTAGCTGACCATCATATCAAAACAGGACAGAGCGTTTTATTTGACAAAACAACCTTCATTGCAAAAACATACAATATTTTTCCAAGAAAACACGGAGAAGCAACCGGAATCTTAAAACACGCTAATAACATCAGTAGGGACAATGGATATATGTCATACCAATCCAATTTTGCTTTCCGCCCTTCCGGGTTTAAAAAAAAGACTTGACTGGCCAAACAAGTTCGACCAGTCCCACTTTGGGCCGCTCTGACCAATCACAGGCATCGTAGAGAGTAGTTCGATGATATCTTTGCTGTTTTTTTGAAAGATATCGTTATTAATTGACCCAAGTATAAAGACTGTAAAGAAGATTTTTTCAATTGGCATTAGGGTCGATAGCATACATTTTTATTCTGCAATCAAGTTATAAGAAATATATAATTTTTCTTTTTAAATTAAAATAAAATTCGGATTGTTTATGTTTCGTCCTGGACTGACTCACCGGACTCTTCAGTAAGGCTATGTGAATCAGTCCTGCCTTAGACAATACCTTTTTAAAAAATTATTTTTCCATTCAATTTTTTATATAACCTAGATTAATTATAAGGTGCATTTTTTCAACAATAACTTTGTTTATTTCTAAATTTTGCAGTTAATAATATAGTGCATTTCAACCGCGGATAGGGGTTGAAACTTAATTATTTTATTTTTTAAAACCACAAACCAGATTTTTATAATACTATTTTGGCCACGGATAAGGACCAAAACTTAAGTAAAAAATTAAAAAATATCAAATTCATAACAGTTTTGAATCAATATTTATCAACCAATAAAAAATAATGTTTAAAAAACTTATCCTTTATAATTTTCCTTCCATCTCCCTTTCTTCCAATACTTCTGGTTACATCTGCGTAAATCGGGGCTTGATTCGGACGACACTAGGTAATCACATAATAATAACTTTGAAACATGGACACAACTTAGAAACCTTTTTTTTTTTTTTTCTTCCGTCCAATTTAATAAGTTTTATGAAAACAAAATTTAGGATATTTTAAGAATTAGGAGAAATTTTTATTATTGGGTTCGAGAATGAACCTTCTCGTCTGAGGCCGCCCAGGAACTAAAACGTTTTTCGGATTATACCAATCTCTGTAACATGAAACTTTAAAATTTTAAGGAGAGGTCAAAGCTGTAAACCCGACAACGTCGCCTTAAATGCGCTTGTACCCCTAAGGGTCTAATATGGGCAAAATTCTGTGATTTTCCTTCGCGCTTATTCGTAAAGCCGGTTGATATATTCTGGAAAATTAATTTCTAACGGGATATAATATTTGTCTTTCATTTTTAATTGTAGTGCACAATATGCAATCATCTGTAGTATAGTAAGGTTTAAAAAAGTTTTTGTCTTATTACTAAATCAAAGCTTTTAAGCACTCTCGATCTAATAGAAAAATACAAAATTGATAGAACTTCAACACGTTTTTGTTTGTTTGTTTATTACAAATTATTTCTTGTTTCAATTTTATAATTTGATATTTATATGGGCAGCAATCATAACGAAATTGTGTTATTTCTCAAGAAATCGAAGCTTTTAAGCACTCTCGATTTCGGAAAATGAATAGAATCATTAAATTTTTTATTAAAGTTCCAAAAGACTACTTTTAAGTTGAGTTGCAATTACAGTAATTTCGAACTGATACCCGAAACTACAATTTTCGATTATGGGCGGCAACTCGAATTTGATAATGTCATTCACATTAGTATTCGACTTAACTTCTGGTTACATACCATACTCAACGATAGAATTGAAAATTAAACATATAACTCTTGACGCACAGACCAAAGATCATATTGAATTTTTAATCTTTTAATACCATCCACATGGCATAATTTTTCTAACAACGTTTTGGTTGTCGTTAAAAGGTTGGGATCTTGTTTACACATTTCATCCATGTTTATTCCTTGATGAGCGCTATTTCGTTCTTTTAATTCTGTAAGCTTTTTAATCATTAGGTTCATCTTCTCTGACTCCCTGACCCAGAACATTTTGAAAAAACAGTGTGAATTATGAAATTAAGGCATAGGTGATAAAATCGCCAAAATGAACTGCTAAAATGTTTTCAGTTGTTTCAAAATCGTACTTGAAATGTGAACACAGAACCGAAATGTGCAAAATTGTAAAGAAAAGAATGATATGAAAGGAATGGAATATGTAGTTTAGAGGTAAAATGTTGCGGCAAAAATTAATTGAAGTTCATTCAAATACAAAAAATTTTTCTCCATCGCGAGCTGAAAGATCACAGATTATAAAAGTGATTTTTGAATCGATTCTACTCAATTGCTTTAAAACTAAGCAAAAAGTACAGAAAACAAAATTCCATACATTTTTAATAACATTTTTTGAAAATTGCTTTGAAAAGTGACAAAGTTTTTGTTGAAAATTCATGTATTTGATTCAATTTAATCTTTCTTGGTAAAATATTAATCTGTCTGGTTGAAAACTCATTCCTGGGTTTGAAAATTAGTTTTTTTATTGCAAATAATTTTCTTAACTGATAAATTTACTATTCCATTTCTTGTCGTAAATTCATCTTTTTTATTTAAATTTTAATTTCCTTTGATGAAAATTAATCTATTTTTTTCATGAAATTCGTACTAAAAGCTCTAAGTTCATTTTTTAACAACAAAATGTGAATTTTGAACAAAAAGTAAATTTTCTACGAAATAGTTGCATTTTCAACAAAACAGTAGAATTCTCAACGAAGAGTATTACTTTTTAACAAAATAGTTTGTTTTTTCAACCAAAGAGTTGCATTTTCAGTGAAGAGAGGTGAAATTCCTCTTAAAACAAATTCATTTTTTAATAAAAAAAATTTTTCAACAAAATTGTTGAATTTTTATCCAGAAACATTCAAGTTCTCTTTTCAACATCAGAATATTAAATTTAAGGAAAAAGTAAATTTCCTACAAAATAGTTAAATTTTCAACAAAGGAGCAGAATTTTCAACCAAAAAGTATGACTTTCCAACGAAATTGTCGAATTTTTAACCAAACAGTTGTATTTTTATCAAAGAAGGATGTAATTCCCGCTGAAGCAGGTGAATTTTGAAACACAAAAAAAAACAATTTTAAAAAAAGAGTTGAATTTTTAACCAAACTGATGCAAGTTTCATTCAAGAAAGATCAAATATTTCTTTTAAAACAGATGAATTGAAAAAAAAAATAGTCAAATTCATTTCCCAACATCAAAATAAGAATTTTTTATCCGAAAGAGATTTAAGTTGACTTATCAGCAAAAAAAAAATGAATTTGAATAAAAGGTTAATATTATACGAAAAGAGTTGAATTTTTAACCTAAAAAGACGAATTTTCAGCAAAACGGTCTTTGAATTTGCAAAAAGAAATTATGGCTTTTAAAGAAAATTGTTCAATTTTCAATCAAATGATAAAATTGATAACTAAAAGGATAATCTTCAGGAGAAAGTTTTCGCGAATTTACAAACATGACGTACATGAGTGAAGGACCCCCTCCACCCTTCAGTAGCAAATCGTAACAAAATGTCTCGCCCCCCCCCCCCCTTGAGCTGCTAAGTAATTTAAGTGCGGTCCCTAATAATATGTCTTTCATCGGTTTTAATTGAAGTCAAATCCAAAAAATTTAATTTTCCTTCAGTTTCAATTTTAACAGTAAATTGTAATCTTGGGTGTATAAGCATCAAGAAGGGGGTTAAAATTATTTTTATGTACACTAAGTACTGAATCATCAACATATCTTGCATAAAAATGAGTATTAAAATCAATTTTTTGGAGAACTTGATTCTCTAAATCCTCCATAAAATTTCACCTAAAATAGGAGACAAAACTGATTCTATGGGGGTTCCAAACTTTTATTTATAAAAGTTATTATTAAATTTGAAATGTACTGAATAAAAGAAATATATTTCATACCATCAAGACAATGTTTTTTCAGAATTTTGGTATTGATTTTATCAAATCCCAACGTTTTTGTGTTGCAATTTCAACTCTTTTGTAAGGGATATTTGGAAACATAGCTATAAGATCGAAAGAGACAAATATGTGATCTGTAGGTCAATTGTCAATTAGGTTTGAAAAAGCATGACTATTTTTACATTCTCATCCTAATGAGAAGGTATTAGTTTTATGTAAAATGTGACATTGTCGGTTTTCATGAAATCTCCACGTTTTGGGACCTTCTGAGTCAGAAAAAACTATTTCTACAAAGGTGTCTCTCTGTATGTCTGTCTGTCTGTCCGTTTGTCTGTCCGCTGTGGGATGAGGTGAACATTGCTCGTAGGAACTTTGCACGTGCCCAACTGTACACGTCGATGGCCAGACGGACAACTGTGCACGTTGAAATTTCGACGTGCACAGTTGTCCAAGGTCCATCTGTGCATGTGCATTGTGCACAGTTGTCCAAGTGACAACTCTACACGTCGAAATTGCGACGTGTACAGATGGGCTTTTGTGGACTTTTTCATGCATATATGTCACTTTGCTAACTGTGCAATTGCACAGATGTCACTTGCCCAACTGTACACGATTATGTCCTTACGTAAGGGTTGTACGAGGGTGATCCTTCATATCTATGTATAATAAATTCTTAACAGTTAAAATTATTCAATCCTGGTGGATTGGAGCGCAATAACTTTCTTAAAGTTAGTTTAAAAATATTTCAAATAATATTTTGATGAAATTATTCCTTTTAAATTATTATAGATATATGAAAATCTCTCTTTGTTCGAACCCTTAAAAACGCGCCATTGCATGCACGTGAAGCAGGCGTAATGTGGCCGCTTCCAGCCGAGTGACGTTCGGATATGCGCACTCCGTCGCCGGGCCGACATGAAACTTTATGCCCGCTACATGAAACTTGACGCCCGCTATACAAAACTTTAGGGCCGCTACACATACACACACAAATCTAGATATCTAATACAAGGTTCAGAACATTGTATTAGACATTTGTCAACTGACGAAAGTTAAATTAAATGAATTCAAGCTTTCTCTATGAGGAAGCTAAATAAATTTGAAAAAAGATCTTCTTATATTTATAATAATTTGGAAGGAATGTTTTCATAAAAATAGCTTTTGAAATATTTTTGAGCAAACTTTAAAAAAGTTAGTACACTTCATTCCACCTGACATCTGTGGACATGCACAGTTGGGCAAGTGACATCTGTGAACGTCTGAATTTCGACGTGACCAGTTGTCCAAGTACTTACGAAACATTGATCAGATTGCATTGTGCTTTGGCACATTTTTTATGACCTACAAAGAAAGAACGAGTTCGTTAAACAGCTATTTTGGATGAAAATTCAAAAAGTAAGAACATTTTGAAAAGTGTTGAGACCGCTTTTTTGAATTTTTTCAAATTCTATGTACAGTTATTAGTATAACGCCAAAAGGCGAACAGAATATATCCTTGACCTTTTCCGATAAAAAGAGAATTAATGGAGTTATAGCATTTTCAAAATTCAAAAAAACAAACGGAAATGAACATTTTAAGCTGGAAATCGCATGATATGAAAAGACGTTAGAAGTAGAAAAATGTTGCTTCTTCAACACCCTACAACATTTTCGTAACAACTTTTTGATTTTTTTGAAAAATCAAAAATCCAAATTTTGATCGCACAAAAAAATAATGAAAATTCCAAAATTCCATTTTGCTGTCAAACTGTGCAAGATACGACCAAAGATGAATAAATCAAAAATGTACAACTAAAAAAGATCTACAAGTTTGTTATTGTGCACTTTTTGATATGACGCGTAGTTTTTTTTTTTGCGTAAAGAACAGTATTGAAAATAGAAAAATTAAATTTTGAGACGAATAACACAAGCTACGAGAAAAATGACAGAGAAAAAAGTTGTTCATCCAAGGAAGAGGTACAAATTTGTTATAAATCATGTTTCGATGGGAAGCGTGGTTTTTGTTTTATTCGTGAAAATAACATGGACTGTAAAAAATTCAAATTTTTGGAAAAACAATTCAAGGTACGAAAATAGATGAATGAACAAAATTATAAAAATATTCGTGAAAATAACATTGACAGTAAAAAAAATCAAATTTTTGGAAAAACAATGCAAAGTACAAAAATAGATGAATGAATAAAAATTGTGCATTCAGAAAATATCGAGCGCGGGTGTCTGGATGAGAACATGTTGCTTGAGGTCGATAGAATCTTAAGTAGATAAAGTTTCTTTTCAGTCTAAAATAAAAACCAATTTAACAATCACTTCACATGTAGAGGTCTTAATATTTTTATAATATTTGCAAATGAACTTTTTCGGTTCATCGAAGTCGAACAGGAAGTTTAAAAATCTAGAGGAACCGAGCGTAAAGCGTGATGTAAATACTTCCAAGGCGTAGCGCGAGGTAAATACATAATCGAGCGCGCGGTCGTGTAGGGTAGTCCGCTTTGCGGTTGCACGATGAACTCTCCATTATCTCCAATTATTTCAAAATATCGTTTCGACTGAAAAAATAGACTAATTTAAAAATAAATTCAACAATATGGAGGATTCAATTAAGAATATCATTGGAAAAGAAACAAATCATCCTGTTTCGTATCTGGGTTTATTAATTATTGAAACTCCTGAGGGTAACTTATTCACTAATTGATATGAAAAACTTTCTGGGTTAGATCGATATCTAAATTACAATTGTTGGAAAAATTAAATTACAATTGTTGGTTGAAAAAAAGTAAATGGGTACATAGGTATGAAGTAGGTCGCTATATAGGTATAAGGTAGGTAGGTATATAGATGTTTTAGATTGATCTGGATTCTCGTGTCTCTTGTTTAAATGACACGTTCATTCATCAACACTGCTCCGTCCCAGGTTGCTGATCAATCTCTCTAGCGATCACCCCAAGTGAGGAGTCTCACAAAATTGTTATTTATGGTTCCCCACATGGGCCCATTAGTATCCGAGGTCTTTGTTTCAGGCGTCATTCATTCTATTGTCACTCTGTTTACAAACTATTTGTTGCCATACTTTTCTGTCCTAGCTTACTACTCTAGCTTCCTTCACGTCCATGCATTTTTGCATGGAGGCTCTTGTGTTTCTATGGCTTCTTATGTTTCTTCGGAATAATGTCTCTTTGACTGATCCTAAACATTCTTTCGGCGGTCTACCTCTGGGCATTCTGCCATTTACTTTACCTGTAGGGGAGACCTCCCTACAGTGGATAGCAAAAATTGGTAGAGTTCATTAAACACAAAATAGGATGTATATTATAGAGCTGTTCTGACACAAATGAAGCTGATATATTCACCCATGTGATGAGATATCAGTAAAAATCAATTCGTTAGCGAATAAAAAGCTATTAATATTATTTAGAGGTGGTAAAATTTTGTCCAGTGTTGGCTGGTTCGCCCTACAGTGGACATTCGATTCTACACCGCGAATCAGAATAGAAAGATGTTTTTATGCGTACCCCTAAATTATATTTTATACCGACGCTACTATCAGAACAAAGAAAAATGTGATATAATTTCGATTTTGCATAAAATTAGCAAAAATATAATGTCAGTTATTTCGCTCATATTTCACAACACGCCTTTCAGTGGACAGGTCCGGTGGGGTTAGGATTGCCACCAATCTTGTCATGTCAAAAGTACCTAGAAAATACCTACACAGAAATTGGGCATGGTGAGGTTATTTCTGCTTGCGGGAAATTCAAAATTACTCTCAATTACATTACGCTGCAGCTATGTTCAAAGTATCAGCTGACTCTGTCTTCTGCTGTTTCAGTACCAACCTATGACTGCAAATTATCTAAAACTTTTAACCGAAAATCCGCTGTAGGGATGACGCTGGTATCCATAGTAGGAAATGAGAGCTTCAAGGATTATATTTATAATAATGTTCTCACATAGAACGTAAGATTCTAGGGTGAAAAATATTATGGTTTGATGACCAAGGAACATATATTAATAAACAAAATCATTCTGAAAAGATTTAGATACTTGGAAAAAATTACTAAAGTGGAGGACAAAGTTTCTTGGTCATGTCAAAAATAGTTTTTCATACTTTTCTCTTTTATTATAATTAGGTATAACATGAAATTCTGTCTTATGATGCATTTTTATCAACTTAAATTATAAGAAATGCGCAAATTAGGTTTACTTCAGGCATTTCGCTTTTATTTACAAATGTCCACTGTAGGAAGCTATCCACTGTAGGGAGGTTTCCCCTATAGACTGTTTGGCCAGTCGTTCATCTTTCATTCTTTCAAGATGTCCGAACCATCTTAACTGATTTCTTTCCCATATGTAAACTATTTTCTCTCCTGTACCACATTCTTTGCGGATTGTCTCGTTTCGGACTTTGTCAATCAGTGTTTTCCCGCATATTATGCGCAGAGGTTTCAGGCACATCGCGTTAATTTTACTCCTGTCCTTTTCTTGACAGGTCCATGTCTCGCTACCGTATTGTACACTCGGTACGAAAATAGAGTTATGTATGGCCATTTTAGCTTTTTTTGATATGTTTTCATTTGTGAGGATGGACCCTGCTCTACCGATAACCTGCTTACCCTTATTTATGCGCCTATCTAACTCCCCATCTATTTTTCCGTCGTTAGTGAATAGACTACCTAGATATACGTACTTGTCTACTTGTTCTAATCTCTGATCATTTAGGACAATGTTGCACACTGTTTTCTCACTTTTCCCCTGAAACACCATGATTTTCGTTTTATTCACGTTAATTTTGAGGCCCACGTTCTTCATGCTTGTGTTCAGTTTTTCCAACATTCTTTGCAACTCTTCGACCGATTCTGCCATAACAATCTCGTCATCTGCGAAAGCTAAGCCATGTACCTTGACTGTTTCGAGATCTAAACCTTCTTTGTCGAAGACGGCAGTTCTTAGACACTTATCCATGAATATGATGAATAGCCACGAGCAGATAACGCGTCCTTGTTTCACGCCTTGCATAATATCGAACCAGTCACTCAATTTCTCATTTACCCTTACACTCGCTTTACTACCTGTATATATTGTTTTTATTGCTTATGGGAGCCCTCCATTGACTCCGTTATCTTTAAGGACTTCCAAAGGTTCACTTCCAATTACCTTGTCAAATGATTTTCCTAGGTCAACAAATGCACAGAAAACTTTCTTTCCTACTCTCAAGCTTTTTTCTGTGATCCGTCTTCGGCTAAAAATCTGATCTGTACATGATCTGCCTGGCATAAATTCACTTCGGACTTCCCATATCTTCTCTTCTGTACTTTGCATTACCCTACGAATGAGTATTTTTGAGTATATTTTGCTTACGGTACTTAGTAGGCTGCTCCCTCTGTAATTACTGAATTTTCTTTTATCTCCCTTTCTTTTGTATATTGGTACGATGATCGCTTTTCTTCACTCGTCTGGTACTTCTCCCGTCTTGATACATAAATTCATTAATTTGCACAATCTGCGAGGTATGTACTTGCCACCGTATTCAAGCATTTCAGCGTTAATACTGCATATACCAGCAGCCTTACCGTTTTTCAATTCTTAATTAAATATCTGACCTCAGTGACACAGACTTTTTCAATTGGTTTTTCTAATGCATTACGGAATTGAAGCTTGTAATGTGTCCCCTAAGGGTTTACATTTTTTTTGTGTCTCTTCCCTATACCTTTACACACACTCCTACGCACTTCCTTGGTGGTGGGAGGGGGACCTACAGTTAAAGGTGGGTTCCGAACCACCAAGAGCAACAGCCTTAAGTACGTAGAGAACCTTTTTCTCTAGAGGTACCCGTCCCACGACTCTCCGGAGATGAACAGCTCCCTTGCTAGGCAAGTGTTCACCGCATGGGCCACCGAGGCTCTTCCAGAGTTCGAGGCGGGAATCGAACCCACAGGCCGACAGAGTGGGTCCAAAGTCTACGCCTTAACCCCCACGACCATCGTCCCACTACTCTAATGCATTATATGTTCTTTGTCGCAGTTTTGTTTCCCTATATTTTCACCTCCTAGTAGTTCTTCATAATAGTCTTTAAAAGCGTCTACGATCCCATCTATATCACTAAATAATTAATCACTTCAATTAATTAATGACATCTTCAAATGAAACATTCATGAAATATACAATATTTTCTCTAAAAATAATAAATGGAATGAAACTGCAAAAAAACTGACCATGAGGTCTCTCTTCCGTGTATTGAAGGTCTTTCTGAGCGTCACAGAAGTTCTTTAAAGAAACATAATGGCAATGTGTATTTCAGAAACAACAATACACTAAATACATTTTCTTTTTTGAGAAACAAGGATGAAGATAATAAAGAAAACTTATTCAGTTCAGTATATCTTATAACATGCAAATGTTGTCATAAGGCTTACATTGGTGAAAACTAGGAAATTAAAATACTGGTTTCCCGAGTAAAAATGCTTCGACTTAGTTCGACTTGGCGATGCCTTGGTTTCGTCTCCAAGACGTCGATGTCTGGCTGCGTCTGAAAACCAAGTCGAAACATAAGACAATATCTTGCTTTTATGGTTTCAGCATGGTGATTTCAAGTCGGCGAAACTTGTCTCAAGACGAACCTTTTCGACCCAGAAATAAGACCTCGAATGAGATTATTAACAGAAGCGAAGGATTAAAATTAATTAATGAAAAAGTTGTGAATAATTAATTAGTTATTTTTAATTTAAAAATTCGGAATCTGTGGGTCTGAACGAGTATAACCCTGAAAAATTTCCTTCAGAAAAATTACAATTGTAATTTTCTATAAGGATCTCCTAAGGCGTTACAAATACGTAAAAACAAACAACAATTGCGGTATCGTCGTCAAACAAGTATGATACAAATGAAAATCTAGAATTATTGACTAAGATTAGCTTTTATGACATTCATAATGACCCTTTTTTCGGGGCAGGCATATACTCAAAGTCATAAACCGCTCGACTTAAGGTCACAAAAATTAGTTTCAAGATATAAATATATTTCTTGAAGAGATAGAAACTTGAATACAATACATAAATTGATGTCTGGCTCCGTCTCAATAAGGATACATGCTGGAGTCGAACTTTTCAACTTCAGCATGACTTGATTGGGGGCAATTCAAGTCGGAACTAAGTCGAAGAATTTTCACTCGGTTTGTCACAACATGCATGGCAACTTGATCATGATTTAGATTTTGAACCTAAAAATACTGAAATTTTAGCTCAAAAAAACAATACTCATGAGAGGAGAATCATTGAATTAATTTTCATAAATGAATATAATAAAATTACCAATAATTTAAAATCTGAAGAGTTAAATATAAATAAAACTTATCAAAGAATTTTCGAATAGATCCGTCTTCAAAATTTGTTAGAATGATTCAATCAATTGTAATTTTATTTTTAAATGTGGCGCACTTCATCATTTAGAATTGCATTTTAATATTCGCCTTTCTTGATTACGCATGAAAAACTGGCTTTATCGCTAATATATTCGTTAGTCTATGTTTGTCATTCCAAAACACAATACTTCCTTATTTGTTAAAATGTAGTTATTATATGATATAGGATGTAGGACTATTCGTTTGAAACTTTGTTTATATAATAACTGATTTATTGGTTTACTACAAAATTATAATATCTTATCCTTAGCAACGATATTTAAAATTTTGAGGATTTTTTTAAAATATTATTACACATAAAAAAGTTTTTTATACATCTTTCTCAACTATATTTGAAAAAAAATTATGTACCAATTTATAATTTTCAACACATTCGAGTATTCGACTTAGGTTATATGTATTTAACTTTGAAGAAGACCTGCGTTAGGAGGTCGAAACGTACGTTGGTTTTAAATTGACGAATAAAATTAGGATATATCGACATCTGAATCCATTGCTTTTTTATCAGACCAGTTGACCAAATTGATCAATTCTATTGACAGAATAATTTTTTGAAAGTATTGAAGAAAATAGCTGTTTTTAATTGTACCAGACTTTCTTATTTTATGTTTATTTCACATTGCCGAAGTATGAAATGTTTTTCCAGTTTATGTGTGATAAAAATACTGAAATGTACTTTGCAATAAATACAAGATAAGCCTACAAAACGAAAAGATTTTCTTCCTTCTGGGATTCAATAATGAAAATCTAGGTTCTCGGCATTCGTCGAGTCCATGTAAAATAAGCTATTTAGGTGAGTAAAAACTTATACAAAAAACATGTATTCTTGAATGTAAAAAATGAATTAGATTGATCTAATATGAAGGATAAAATCATCTATCGATATTATCGGAAATATAATTTTTTAAAGTTAAGGTTTTTGTCAAACAAAATACGTTTTTGCAACAGAAAACTCTTTATTTCAAACCGTTTTTCCCCGCCACCAATAATTAAACTTAGGACCTACCCACACGCTTTTTTTCATAAACACAAATATGATTAATATATAAAATAACACAGTGATAAATTTATAAGCAACATCCGTTTCGAACTGCCCGTCTGAAGTTTT
>CAKNXH010062941.1:0-11485 GCA_932178445.1 Andricus quercusramuli | reverse complement strand
AAGGGATCGTCCCTAAATTACGTAAGGCGTTTTTCTTTGTTTATATCGTTGTGTCCTTCTCAACTTCATAGCAATTTTATTCCCCTCTTTATTCAAACAAAAGAAAAACGTCTTACATAATTTAGGCACAGCCCCTAAGGACAACCGCAGGATTTCGCCAGGAGCGGGTGCTAATCAAAATTGCACCCGCTCCCAGCGAAATCGCGGTAAAATTTCAGCTGTAACCACGTCTCACGGCCGTGAGATGGGTGGTTACAGTCTGCGCGAATTCAATACGATGATCCGGTGAAAGTCTCGTACACCCTGAGGACACGAAGCGACCCAAGGACGACCGCCTTCTGCATTTTCCCCGCAAGTGTCTCAGCATTTTGTTGACACGCAGGGATGATTTTCAGGCTGTTAACAAATAAAAACTTGGCATCTCCAAGAGCGCCGATGATCAGGACGATGATCTTAACAGAATATTCCGGGTATAACCGACGCTTTTTTCAGCTGGTGCCGAAAATTCGATAACGAACATGGTTCGTATCTTGAAATCAAGAAGAACTATGTCAGATATTGAGTGTGCAACAGAAACAATTGTCGAGGATATGAAGTTCCAGTATATTCTACTGAAGAGAAGTCTACGAAGTCCAACATCCACTTGGAGAAGGCTCAAAGAACATAAATAGATTCAAGGAGCTGTGCAATGTCCTCATAACACCTGAGGAGGAATGCCCACCTATCACTACCGAGGAGGTGAAAAACGTATTAAGAGGCATGAAGAACTATTCCGCTCCGGGACCAGATGGTATCAAGACCTTCTGGTGGAAGAAGTTTCCTTGAACCCACCAGCATCTGGCCCGAATTTTCGCCTAATATCTAAACTTAGCTGAACCTAAGAATTAGAGGCCAATAACTTGTCTGAACACACTGTATAAGATCTTCACAGCCATCCTAAATGATAGGATGGGTCTGTAAAGACGCAGCATCCTATCAACGATCTCTATCGATGCCCTGTGTTGATCACCGAAAAGCTTTGGATTCAACCTCCCATAGACTTATGGGGCATTATTTCTCAACTGCCCCAACTTTAAAAGTCATGTTCGTCGATTTTCTCTAAAATCTGGGAATATGTTTACTTACCTAACAGTACTTAATCGACAAATTTATAGACCACAAAAACCACCTCTCTTCAAGTAATGGGGGGTGACATTTTCAACCCCAACGCCTGCACGGGTATTTTCAAAAGCTTGTAACTTCCTTTCTATTTTAGGGATTTAAAATTTCTATGAGGGCCTTCGAAAGGTTATTTCTTACTCTTTTCTTATATTTTATTAAAGAAAAAAACTAAAGGAAATGTAAGCATTTTTCAAACAATTCAATTGTTTATTTAACTTTTTCAGCAATTTGGGGTATTTTCCTTTTAATAGTCTTAAAAGAAAGCTTGACCTTTTGGCTTCAAAAAAGGTCGTGAACAAAAAATTGGTCCAGTGATTAGTTTCCGAGATATAGGCCCCGATGTGAAGGCAGTCCTAATGCTCGTGCTCAGACGCTATCCTTTAGTAGTCCACAGACTAGTTTGCAAGTCTACCATTCTTTCAACGCATTCAAGTTCATTCAAAATGACATTGAATCAGCTAATGAACAATTTAAGAATGCTTGTCGACGGGTCAGATATGTTTATATTATTTGTTATTTGTTATAAACAAATAAAAAATGCAAACTACCCTTTTCAGAAGTGATGTTGATTTTTCTCAGTAGGAATGATTCCTTACTATTACAGTTCGTCAGTTTACGATAAGTATTGATTATTAATGAATATTCCATGAATAAGTGCACAATTCAACCGTTGTTAACATATAAACAGTGCTTTTTCAAATGAATCAACTACAGAAAAATCATCAATTAATGCCTGTCGTCAGCCTACGATCTGTAAAATCATAGTTTCCAGAGTCTACGACGTGGAGGTGGCAGTGCGATTTTCGACTCCTTCGGGGTGCTTAATTTAAGTGATTCCCCTCGCCTCTCACTGTTCGGGGTGCTTTTCTTTTGTGAGTCCCCTTGCCTCTCACTACACAGTATTTTTTAATTGGTTCGCCTTTTCTTCTCACAATTTTTCTGACTGCTCTTCTTTTCTTTTGGAGTACTCTCCCTATTCAAGGTACGTTTAGGTTTAGGAAAAATGTCACTCTTCTCTTCAAAGGAAAATCGTTTAAGGTTCAGCTGTCCCTTATCATTAGGGGTGAAAGCATGGTACTTGAGAGTACCAGGTATTGTGACAGACTTACTGAACCGATCTGCTAATTCCACTGTCATTGCTGAATGATCATCCTTAGAACTGACGAGTACAACTGTTTCCTTTGAATTTTCTCTGGCCCATTTATATAAATCACGAGCACTCAGAATCTCCTTATCTGCTGGACGCTGCAAGTTGGCTCTTGATGCAAGTCGCTTTAAATTTCCTCCGATTCCATCGCATGGTCCTTTTCCATGCGCAGTTGGATGGAAAGTCCAGTCTGCTGGAATTTCAAAGTCTTTTTTGTGGCACAGAAGGTTGGCGAAGTTATATTTATTTTTAAAATGCTGTGGTGCTCCATCTGTGACGTAATGAATCTTTACAAGCTGAAAATGCTTCTTAAGATAGTCAATAATTAATTTTTGACAGAGATAAACAGCATCCGTGTCATGGTGTAAGTTATCGGAAATGATCACCATGCTCACATGTTTCAATTCATTTTCCTCTTTATAGTAGATAACTACTGTGAAAATGGATGCCTGATTATTATTCCAGTGAGAAGACTGGATAGTCTTTGAGATTTTTGATGAACGATGCTTGCATCTTGGCACAAAACTCATGAGATTTTAAGTTTACAAGTTTTTCGCAGAGTCGTTCTATGAAGATATCGGCCTCAGCTACTTCAGTTACCAGATTGCTTCTATCTGTTTGTGGCCAAATTTGATATTTTAACTCAATGACGCAGTTCTCATCCAGAAGTTCAGTCAGGTGTTCCTTCAGGATATCAATGCCAGGACAATTTTCGCATTCGCTGAAATGACATGCAGGAGTTATATTAGTGCACATCATTCACTCTAAACAGTCGTGATAATCAATTAGTTTTCTATCTGAGTCTTCAGTTAGATGCTTTATATCAATTGCATCTAACATGAGATGCACATTTTCGTGATAAACATACACACACAAACTGTGTGGGTACCACTTCCTCCGGCTAAAACGCAATGTCGAGGCCTAAGTTGTGCAAATTTTGAAAAACAGATTTTTATTTCCTCATTCTCTATTTTAAAACGGTCGTATAACTCTGACAGGTTGCCCAAGATAAGTCGTTTTTGCACATGCTTGCGAGTTCCGTCTTCCTTTTTTATGGATACAAAATCCTTCTTCCCCGGCATTAATCGACTGTTCTCGTCATCTTCATGAAAACTAATCACTGCTACTTCAATTCCTGGTGGCAGTTTTCTTCCTGGCTTGAGTCCAGACAAAGCTAGTAATCCATGTTTTTGAAATAATTTGTCAGCTTTCCGGGCTTGACGTTCCGTTGCACCAAAGTCTTCCATTACCTTTCTACGACACCACGATTTAGGAGAAAGTGTGAGTAATGTTATTTTTTCGTCACCATCAATACTCAATTTAAATTTTTGTATAATTTGTTGAAGAGTTTCTAGACCTGCTGTGTGATTTTGATCTCTACAACCACTATGTTCTATTGGAACAAACAGAAAATCTGGATCATCGCCGATTTCTTTTTCTACACTGTTGTCATTGACCTCACTGTCATAAACAACTTCTTCCATGCTGGATTCATTTGAAGGCACTTGTGAACTTAATTTCTTAAATTCTTTTCTACAAGGCTCTGACTTACCGACAAACATCTTAAGTCTGGTGTTTTCCAATGCTTTTCTTTGCCAAAAGGATTGGCACAAAAATGACCCCAAGTTATTTTCGTTGACATTATTAATCATGAATTTTATTTGTAATATTTTATTTCAAATGATATATTTCTAAATAACATAAAGTCCAAAAGAACGAAAGACCGTGCGTTGCAACAGCAATACCGAAATACTATGTAGAGACTTAAATAAGACTCAGAGGAATATCCTTTTGTATCAAAAGAATGCGTTTGAAACAAGTGAATTTTCCTCTCATATAATTAAAGGTTGAGAAGATTTTCATTTGTCTCAACAAAAAATCTTTTTGCAGCAAACACTATCCATTTGCGACAAACTTTACCTAATCTTGCAGCCAAATGAGTCTGTTCGTATAAAGGAGATGTTCAGTTGGTTCAAAACAATACAGGCAAGAGGACAATGCTTCTGTTTCATGACAACTTTGTCTCTGAGTGAAGTCGAAACATAATTGAGCGATTGGGCGCAATAACAGCCTACTTGTATTTTTAGAAGTCACTTGTTTTTCACTTGTTTTTTGTACATAACTTCATGAAGAACAAATTGAAAACAAGTGACTTCTGAAAATAGAAGTAGGCTGTTATTACATCCAACCGCTCAATTGCTTAATGTTTAGCTATGGTACCAGATTTATGAAAAATAGATCATTAAGCCATTGTGGAATTTTCAACTTGATGTAAATCAGCAATAAACAGTAGCCAGAACAACGAAAAAAGAATACAATTTCTTTCTCCAGAGTTTTGGCTTCAGAATAAGTTGAAAAATTGGAAAACAAGTTATTAATCGAAATTCACCTGAATTTACAAAATCAAGGCCGAGTCTACACGTTATAAGAGTTTCTAGGCACATATTCAGAGAAAAATTGGTTCATAAAATGAATTTTTTGGACGACTGTGTATAAAAAATCAACAAATATTGTAAACTGACGAACCATAGTAGTAAGGAATCATTCATATTGAGAAAAATCAACATCACTTCTGAAAAGAGTTGTTTGCATTTTTTATTTGTTCATAACAAATAACAAATAATATAAACATACTCTGAACCACCGACAAACATTCTAAAATATTTCTTAGCTGATTTACTGTCATTCTGAATGAACCTGAATGCGTTGAAAGAATGTTAGACTTGAAAACTAGTATGTGGACTACTAAAGGATTGCGTCTGAGACTTTGAGCACGAGCATTAGGACTGCCTTCACATCGGGGCCTATATCTCGGAAATTATTCACTGGACCATAGTTTTGCTTAGGACCTTTTTTGAAGCCAAAAGGCCAAGCTTTCTAGTAAGACTATTAAAAAAATACCCCAAATTGCTAAAAAAGTTAAATAAACAATTGAATTGTTAAAAAAATGCTTGAATTTTCTTTAGTTTTTTTCGTTAATAAAATAGAAGAAAAGAGTAAGAAATAACCTTTCGAAAACCCTCATAAAAATTTTAAATCGCTAAAATAGAAAGGAAGTTACAAGCTTTTGAAAATACCCGTGCAGGCATTGGGGGTAAAAATGTCCCCCCCCCCCAATAATTGAAGAGGGGTGGTTTCTGAGGTCTATAAATTTGTCGATCAAGTACTATTAGGTAAGTAAACATATTCCCAGATTTTAGAGAAAATCGACAAACATGACTTTTAAAGTTGGGGCAGTTGAGAAATAATGCCCCATATCATCTGTCTGTTGGAAAGGTTGAAGGTTCATCCACACATTGTGATGTGCATAGAGAGATTAATGCCGCTTTGGAAAGCAGATTTACTATCTCATCTGGAAAACATTGTGTGATCACCAACCTTTTAGAGAGGTGTGATTCAGGTGTGTTTCACATTATTGTCACTATCTCTCGCACTTCAGCATACCGAAGGCTACATCTGCGGCGTACCTGGAAACCGAAAGCATAAGGTCACTCATGTATTTTACATGGATCAAAGAGTACACTCAAGAGATTGGAATGGAGTTCGGGTTAGAGAAATGCTCCAAGGTTAATTTGAAGAAAGGAAAACTTAACGGCATCCCCGAAAATCCTGAGCTCGTTGACAGAAGCGCTATACGGCACCTTTCCGCTGGAGAGACCTATACATACCTGCGCTTGCCACAGAGCCGCATTCAGGATGTAACATCTATAAAGGATACACTCCGATGCAGATACAAACGTCTCATCCAACAGATATGGTCTTCCGAACTGTCGGCGAGGAACAAAGTATCTGCGACGAACATGCTTGCCGTCCCAGCAGTTCTTTTTTCATTTGGAGTAGTTCCATGGACGAAGGACAAGCTCAGATCCCTCGACATCGGTTCCCGAAAGGTTAAATGTACATAAACAAAAGCATCACTTTAAGTCTTCTGTTCCACGAATTTACATCTCACACCGTCAAGGTGGTTGTGGAATACTGAATCTTCAACATCTTCACAACAAGATTATTCTGGGTACAGCACATATACTCGCAAAGGGACAAGACACTCTTCTTAAAATGGGCAGGAAACACGATAAAGTAGGCAAAGGGACGTTTCTATACAAAGCAGCGGAGGAGGCTGCTGAAACACTCGGCCTTGATTTCAATATCAGGGGTGAGAAAAATGCATCAAATTTTATCCATATTGAATACTCACACCTGAAGGCCCAGATTAAGAAATCACGGAAGAAAAACTTCCGCGAACAGCTCCGCGATAAGAGGATACACGGCATCCTTCACATAAATGTGGAAGTTCAGTCGATGTCGTATGAGCTGACGTTTGCTTTCCTTAGATCACCCGGATTAAAATCGGGCACGGAGGGCTTCATTTTGGCATGTGAAGATGGTGTCGTTTCCACTCTAGCATACCTTCGCCACATTTTCAGCCAAGACGTTCCCGATGATAGCTGTAGAGCGTGTCATGAACACCCCGATCATCTAGGACACATACTATCTACTTGTCCAACTAATGCGGGAATAACCTACATCCAAAGGCACAATGCGGCACTGAGAGTGCTTTATTACCATCTTTGTCACTCTTACGGAATTAGCTCAAATACCTCTCCGCTGAACGCTCCTAGAGAAATAGAGTCAATTTTCGAAAATGAGAAGTGCCGCATATATTGGAACTTTATATTCTCGACAATTGTTTCTGTTGCACACTCGATATCTGACATAGTTCTTCTTGATTTCAAGATACGAACCATGTTCGTTATCGAATTTTTGGCACCAGCTGGAAAAAACGTCACAGCGAAGGAGAAAGAAAAGAAAGAGAGGTATAAAGACCTTATAAGGGAGTTGCGACGGTTATACCCGGAATATTCTGTTAAGCTTATCGTCCTCGTCATCGGCGCTCTTGGAGGTGCCAAGGTTTCATTTTTTAACAGCCTGGAAAACATCCCTGATGTGTCAACAAATTGCTGAGACACTTGCGGGGAAAATGCAGAAGGCGGTCATCCTTGGGTCGCTCCATGTCCCCAGGGTGCACGAGACTTTCGCCGGATCATCGTATTGAATTCGCGCAGACTATAACCACCCATCTCACGATCGTGAGACGTGGGTACAGCTGAAATTTTACCGCGATTTCGCTGGGAGCGGGTGCAATTTTGATTAGCACCCGCTCCTGGCGAAATCCTGCGGTTGTCCTTATGAAAGACTTTCAACTATATATATATATATATTTTTCGGTTTCGATTCCCTTGGAATAGAACCGAAGGGCTTATGACAAAGCCACCGAACGCGTCCTTGGGTTGCGGATAGAGGGTCCCCGTACCAAGGGTTTCTGCTGAATATGGATACAATAATTAATAAGCAGTCGCGGACAATTGTCCAGGGATGGTCCCGAAGGAATAACCCCTAAGCGAAGGTGTGCGAACCGTGCCGAAAGCTGCATGGCACCTGGGTGAGGTGTCTTTAACGGTGACTCTGGGATATCGGGCGATGTCTCAGAGTAATAGCCTTATCCTTGCACGCGGGGCTCTACAAGGATGGACGAACCCTTTCCCTAGCTGCTCGTGGGAACAACAATGAAACCAAAAAACCACCAAAATGTTGTAGATGCGGTTCAAAACGATCGAACGCGCAGAGCACCCGACAATGGATCGGCAAACAATGCCGATCATCCTAGAGTTCGGGGTGCTGAAAATAATTTAGATGGAAACACAACGACGAACCGGCGAAACGCCCACATTGAGTGGACGGATCAACTTAAGAATGATGTGTTAGACTGCTACGATGCCAGTATTATCCCTGTTCGTGGAGGCTTTATGGCGCGTATGCATACTCTGTGGTGCCAGAAACACCCAGAGCTTCAACACGTTTCGCATCAGTCTTTGAGAAATCAAGCCGACTACCTCCGCAAAAATGGATATGTACGCGGAGCGCTTCCTCAACCGCTGCTTGAACAAGCTGCAGACGAAGATGAAACGACATTAAGACCAACCGCAGAAAGTAGGCACCTTCTTGAAGATGATGGCAATTTCAGTACAAGGAGGAACATCAACATGCAGGTTCCTCTTAAGCCCCAAGATCTGGCTGAAATGGATGCCTCCCTTTGTGGAGATATCTCGCAAGAGTCCGACCTCTGGACCATCAATTGCTCAGTTTATGGTGCTGCGAGAGCTTTGGCTGATTCAAATCGAAGGCTCAAACCGACGATGGATCAAAAGACAAGAAGACGCTTGCATCAACTGAACAAGAAAATTGGATGGGCAAGACAGAATGCGTCCCGTGTTCAATGTGTGATTGACTACATAACATCTGGTAGACCGTTCACGGAAAGGGTTCGAAAGTTCGCCCAAGAACTAAGGACCTTGAATCACACACTAAACAAGTCAAAGCTGCTGACAATCAAGCAGCATATTGCTGACAAAATAAGGCTGTTATCTGACGCAAGGAGGAGGATACAGAAGAGGGAGAGATGGATCAGAGAGAATCAACAGTTTCTCGCTGACCCATCGCGCCTCTTCAGTGATCCCCCTGTTTTTGTAAAAAATCCACCCAAGCCCAAGGAGGTAGAGACTTTTTGGAGAGAGGTGTACAAGATCCCGAAAACACTAGAGTTGAAGGAAGATACTGACAATATCATTCGCTTCAAGGAGTTTTGCGACAGCCTCATAAAATCTGAGGAGGAGTGCCCATCAGTCACTGCCGAAGAGGTGAAAAAAGCACTTAGAGGCACGAAGAACTTTTCCGGTGCTGGACCAGATTGTATCAAGAACTTTTGGTGGAAGAAGTTTACTTCTATACACCAACATTTGGCCCGCATATTCACCTCATATTTAAAGTCGGAGATGCCCATTCCGCAGTGGCTAGTGTTAGGACGCACTATACAACTACCGAAAAAAGGCGACTTGTCCAAACCAGAGAATTACAGGCCAATAACTTGTTTGAACACACTGTATAAGATTTTTACAGCTATCCTAAACAACAGGATTGTTCGACGAATTGAGCCTGTATGGCGAGAGATGTACGAACAACGTGGCTTGAAAAAAGGTGTAGCAGGCTGTCGAGAGAACCTGCTGATTGACAGGTGTGTCTGTAAAGACGCTACAGTCCATCAGCGCGTCCTGTCAATGGCCTGGATTGACTACCGGAAAGCTTTTGATTCTACCTCTCATAGACTTATCATCTGTCTGTTGGAAAGCTTGAAGGTACATCCGCACATAGTGAGATGCATAGAGAGATTGGTGCCTCTTTGGAAAACTAGATTTACCATCTCATCTAGGAATTATCGTCTGACGACGAACAACGTCACCTTCCAGAGGGGCGTCTTTCAAGGGGATAGTATGAGCCCTTTGCTTTTTTGCATCACACTTTTGCCTCTATCTCTTGCACTACGAAATTCTCCTGGATACCTCTGTGGCGACACTAATCAGCGTGAGCATAAGGTCACTCATGTATTCTATATGGATGACCTGAAGATCTATGCCGCTGGTAAAAGCAAACTTCAAACTGCTTTAAATATCGTCAAGAACTACACAGGAGAGATTGGGATGGACTTTGGTTTGGACAAGTGTGCCAAAATTCATTTGAAGAAAGGAAAGATTACTGGCGTTCCCAAGGACCCTGAGCTTGTGGATATAAGTGTTATTAGACATCTTAACACTGGAGAGACCTATACATACCTGGGCTTGCCTTAAAGCCGCATTCAGGACGTAACATCAGTGAAGGAGTCTCTCCGAAGCAGATACAAGCATCTTCTTCGACAGATTTGGTCTTCCAATCTGTCGGCGTTGAACAAGGTATCTGCGACTAACATGCTTGCCGTCCCGGTTCTACTCTACTCGTTTGGGGTGGTTCAATGGACGAAGAACGAGCTTAAGGCCCTTGATGTCACCACGCGTAAGATCATGCATATGCATAAAAGCTTGCATATCAATTCGTCAGTTCCGCGATTATACATTTCACGCCAGCAAGGCGGACGCGGACTTCTGAATCTCCAGTGTCTTCATAACCGAATTGTTTTGAGTACAGCTTACATCGTTGCGAATGGCAGAGATCCTCTCCTAAAGATGGTCAGAAACAACGAGATGATTGGCGAAGGGGCGTTCCTTTACAAAGCCGCGGAGCAAGCTGCTGAGACCCTTGGCCTGAATTTTAACATCAGAAGTGAGGAAAGTGCATTACTCCATCTAGATGCTTCACGTCTAAAAGCCGAAGTAAAGAAAGCAGAGGTTGGAAAATTTCACCAAGAGCTACTCGACAAGCAAATGCACGGAAACTTTCACAGAAATGTAGAAAAACAGTCCTTGTCGAAGGAGCAAACTTTTGCTTTCCTCAAATCATCAGGGCTCAATTCAGGTACAGAGGGCTTTATTTTCGCAATCTCCACCTTAGCATACCGCGCCCGCATTTTATGTCAAGAAGTTCCCAGTGATAGGTGCAAAGCGTGTCATGCATACGCTGAGTACCTAGAACATATACTATCGGGGTGTCCGACCCACGCAGGAACAACGTATATCTATAGACATAATGCGGCCCTAAGAGTACTTTATTACCACCTTTGTCGCTCTTACGGTGTTGGTCGCGACCCTGCCCTGCCGAACGCTCCAAGGGATATAGAGTCAATTGTCCGAAACGAGAAGTGCCAGATTTTCTGGAACTACGATTTTCGGGCAGCAGTCTCCGTTGCGCACTCGAGGCCTGACATTGTTCTCCAAGACTTCGAGAAACGAACTATATTCGTGATCGAATTCTCGGCTCCATCCGAATACAACATCACTGCAAAGGAGAAAGAAAAAGAGGAGAGATATCAAGACCTTAAAAGAGAGCTGCGTCGACTGTACCCAAAATCTTCGGTACGAGTAATTGTTCTTGTGATAGGGACTCTCGGAGGTGTGAAATTGTCGCTGGTTCGTAACCTTAAAGCCATACCCGCGTGCCAAAAATATGCCAAGGCTCTTGCGAGATGGATGCAGAAAGCTGTCATCCTTGGGTCGCTTCGTGTCCTCAAGACACACGAGGGTTTCGCCGGCCTGTCGTTGTGATTTCGTCGTGCCCTGTGACCACCCATCTCACGGATGTGAGATTTGGCCATAGGTGTTTTTTACCGCGGTTCTACTGGGGGCTATTGACATTTTCTTTTTGGATGGCAGTTGCTCTTAGTGGTACCCTGCGGTGGTTGTTTAACTTTTTTTT
>CAKNXH010062939.1:0-14334 GCA_932178445.1 Andricus quercusramuli | reverse complement strand
CTTTTCCTATTGAAACATGTTTAGCCAAGGTAAAGACGAAGTTGGGATCAGTAGTGCGCGGAGTCTGGACCAAACTCTGGCTTTTCCTATTAAAACATGGTTCGCCGTAGTACAAGTCACACTGGGCCCAGTGATGCGTCTTTTCTGGGTCAGACTCTGACTTTTTCTATTAAAAAATGTCTGGGCAAAGTAAAGACGAAGGTTCGAACAGCAGTGTGCCGAGACTGGGCCGAACTCTGGCATTTCCTCGTAAAACATGGTTTTCCACAGTAAAATTAGAACTGGGCTCAGTGATGCACTTTTGCTGGGCCGACCTGGGCTTTTCCTATTGAAACATGTTTAGCCAAAATGAAGACGAAGTCGGGAACAGCAGTTTGCCGAGTCTGGGCCAAACTCTGGCTCTTCCTCTTAAAACGTGATTTGCCGTAGCGAAAGTTACACTGGGCCATGTGATGCGCCTTTGCTGGGCCGACCTTGGCTTTTCCTATTGAAACATGTTTAGCCAAGGTAAAGACGAAGTTGGGAACAGCAGTGCGCCGAGTCTGGGCCAAACTCTGGCTCTTCTAATCAAAACATGGTTCGCCGTTGTAAAAGTCACACTGGGCCCAGTGATGCACCTTTGCTTGGTCAGACACTGTCTTTTCCTTTTAAAACATGTCTAGCCGAAGTAATGACGAAGTTGTGAACAGCAGTGCGCTGAGTCTGGGTCAAACTCTGGCTCTTCCTCTTAAAACATGGTTTGCCGTTGTAAAAGTAACACTGGGCCTAGTGATGCGCCTTTGCTGGGCCATACTACGGCTTCTTCTATTAAAACATGTTTTGCCAGAGTGAAGACGGCGTTTGGAACAGTAATGCACCGCGTCTGGGCCGATCTCTGGCTTCTACTCATAAAACATTCTTTGCCGTGATAAAAGTGACACTTGGTCCAGTAATGTTCCATCACTGGGCCAAGCATCGGCGGCAGATCGACAAATTTGGATAGCCAATACAGGCAGCCAGTACAGGTAGAACACTGGGCCGATTAAAATGCCGATATTCGCCCAGTAGAATTACCCGATCTTTGGCTTTCGAAATTGGACCAAGCCTGGGCCGTGTCTTCAGTTCCGGCAATTCGAACTTGGGTCCTGAGGCCCATGCATACCTGAATATATTCATATAATACAATTATATAAGTGTATTGATACATTATTGAATACATTATGTATACATAATGTATATATACATTGTAACAGAAAAGATGAAATGATTATTCGTGGTACTATCATTTTTCAAATTCTTTGCAAGTTTTATTTATATACCTGATTTAGTTTCACATTGATTAAAAACGTAATTCTCGGCACTGCCGTCATTTATCACAGTTGCACATTCAGTTTGTGTGCATAAACTCCTCAAAATTTCTGCCGATCTGATGATTCTCGTCGTGAATTGATCCATGTTGCATGAATCTCTACACGCGAAATTATAATTCGAAACTTTCTGGAAGGTAGAAGGGAGGAGCGCGAAGAGACAATGAGAGAGAGAGAGAATGAGTGTGTACGGGCGGGCGAGAGGCGTTGGCTAGCTGTGCATTCAGTCGTGTTCGAACTATCGATCAATTACGGTCCGTGCGGAGCTCCGTCGCGTCCGATCTCCTATCAGCCAAATATCTCCAACGGTCCACTGATTCCAATTCAGCGAATCAGGATGTTATCCTACCGCCACTGATTCCTATCGAAGGAAGTCAGGATGTTTTTAAAATAAACCTAATCAAACACACTATCTATCGAAACGAATAAGCATGGCGACCACGAGTGTGCCACGCCAACGCCGGTTCGTCGCGACCACGTGGTCGCTTTCTAATTTTTATTTGTTTCCAATATTTCCCTGTGGTTTTATTGAATCAGCTCATGTAAATCACGTTATGTTGAATTTCAGTTAAATAAATCTGGGTTTTTTGTGCCATTACGTGGGTTTCCCATAAAATCGAGTTTCATTTCGCATACCTCAAATTAACCATTTTAGATTTAAGCTGTTCTCTTTTTTTTTTTTTAAATCTTTTCGGGATCCGGATAAAGTGTAGTGAGTTCTAATGCGAACATCCAAACTAAATTGCTGAGCCACCTAAGGCAAGGCAATCCAAACAAAACAAGGTGCCTCCTGTGAGATATGAGTAAATTCTTTCCTCGCATCGAAATTTCGAGAAACCCGTTGGCGTCTCACGCGCGCGGGTGCTAGCGTGCTTCGTTCCGTTCAACACGCGCCGCATTCGAAAAAAGACACTGCGCGCGAATCTCAACTCCGCCGGCGAGCGGAAACCAACAAGCGAAACACGCCACGTGGTTTCGTAAAAGGAATCAAAATTGAGACACGGGAAATCGGGCATCTCACGCCACTTGGTCCTCCTCAAATCTGCCGTCGCTCCCACCAAGGATACCTCGCCCAGTCGGCCGCTGCTGCATAGGAGTTTTGGATTGATAAAAGATGAGTACTTTTTTCATTTCTACAAGTGCTACTCGTATTTGCGATCTACGGTTTGGTCAGGAGGTTATGGCTGTTTGCTGCCAAACTTCCTTGTCACATTTCGAATTGAAATGATTCGTGATTCGAATCCCGGTGGTTAGGCTCGCGAATAAATTCAATGAATTAAAATTTCATCACTTTTAATTTCATTTTCTTTTTCATTCGTTTTCTCGAATAAATTCAGTGAATTTAATGCATGAAAATTTCATCAATTTTAATTCCATTTTCCTTTTCATTCGTTTTCGCGATTAAATTCAATTAATTAAATGGATGATTATTTTATCAATTTTAATTTCATTTTCTTTTTCGTTCGTTTTCGCGAATAAATTCAGTGAATTAAATGGATTAGAATTTCATCAATTTCAATTGCATTTTCTTTGTCATCCGTTCTTGCGATTCAATTCAGCGAATAAAATGGATTAGGATGTACCAATGTCAAATTACATTTTTTCTTCACTTGTTTTCGTGATTAAAATTAGTGAATCAAATTTCGCGATCGGTAGTCTCATTCCTCGTGGTAAAAGAGTGGGGTACTCATCGTTGTACTGCCATAGGATACCATCGGTATATTCCTATTGTTTACGTTGCGACCACCCGAGGCAACCTTTGTAGGTTAATTTAAAATTAACAATTAAAATGGCGTTGGCCGAAAACCAACAAAAACGCGTCGCGTACATTGTTCAAAAGGGGGTTTCGCTAGAACAAGCAATCGCGAAATTGAAGACATATCTCAAAGAGTCTAAATACGATCCGATGAACGCGCAGTTGCGTTTGAAATGTATTGCTGCTCTGTTTACGGAATATAAAAGATATAACGATGAATTGACCAGTTGAGATCCTGGACATCTTCGTCTTGAAGCATTTCTTGAAATCGAATCCGAATATTACGAAATTGCGACCGTGGTCACAAAATTACAAACCGCGACTCCACTTGCTAGTTCGACCTTGAACAATAGAAATATTACAATTTCGGAAAAACGGTATAGGCCAAAACTACCGGAAATTGAAATTCCTACCTTTAATGGGGATCATGATACATGGGTTTCATGGAAGCATAGCTTCGAAGCATTGGTTCATTCGCGATCTGATCTCAGTGATTACATCAAACACACGCAATTAGCTAACGCTCTCTCCGGATCAGCATCTAACAAAATCATAGCTTTCCCCCTAGCGAAGAAAACTATGCCAAGCATGGAAATCGTTGTGCGAGGCTTATAACCAGAAACGCATAATAGTCGCGGAACATCTCGACGCGATTCTTGATCTTACGGTTCTCTCTAGGGCAAATCCCAAATCATCGAGAAAGCGCGACAATACCTTAGCATGCTTAAAGAAGTCGCAAGGAAAAAATAAATGTCCAATTTTTAACGAGTAAAATCTATTAAATCAGAATCGTCTCAAAAGAGGGGAGATTCGAAGGTTTTAGGTCCTACTACTCCAACAGCATGACTATCTCGTCACTCGTACACTTCCGAAGCGTTTCCGTCAGTTTCGAAGCTAATGACTACTGCTGTTTTGAAAGTTCAAAACAGTCAAGGAAATCGCTTCACTGCAAGGGCACTCTTAGATTCCTGTTCTACAGTCAATTTAATTACAGAAAATTTTGCAAAGTCGCTAAATTTAGCTAAACAAACTTGTTCGATTAAGATTGGAGCAGTTAACGGGTTATGTACGGTATCTAACGACTACGATAAAGCTACGGTTTCTTCATCTTATAACAATTTTAAACCAGAATTAAACTTTCTAATAGTACCAAGAATAGCTGGTAACGTGCCCAATGAAGAATTTCCTCGAAACTTGTTCGACATTCACAAAAATTTGCAACTTGCAGACCCGCAATTTCACGTTCTCAAGTCGGTTGAAATTTTTTTAGCAGCAGGTACAACTCTGTCCGTGCTGCCCATAGGTCAGATCAAACTTCGACATCAAGATTCTCAAATTATTCTACAAAAAACGACGTTAGGTTGGATTGTGGCAGGAGGATTTGACGTTCTCGGGACGGCTGCAAAGGCTTCTTGCAATGTCGTAAAATTAGATAAACTTATCAAGCGTTTTTGGGTAATAGATGATTTTGATCATGAAGCTTTAAAATCTCGCGATGACGTTTCTTGTGGATAACATTACGTAGACAATACTCAACGTAACGAGACTGATAGATACGTCGTATGACTTCCTTTTTGGGATAGCAAATTCCAGCTAGGTGAATCTAGAAGTCAAGCATTAAAGCGTTGCTACGCACTTGAGAAAAAGTTCGAATCCAATTCACATTTAAAATTTTAATATCACAAAGTCCTTAATGAGTACGTTTCATTTAACCACATGGCTCTGTGTGACGACACAAAGGATGGATGTTATCTTCCTCATCACGCCGTAATTAAAACAGCGAGTGCAACTACTAAGGTTAGGGTGGTATTTGACGCATCCGCCAAAACGTCGACAGGAATTTCACTCAATGAGGTTTTATCGGTACTTCCCACGATTCAGAATACAATTTTTGAACAGGTTCGTAGATATGGAACACATGCTTATGTGATAACAGCCGAAATCAAGGAGATGTACAGGCAGGTACTGGTCCATCCGGACGATAGAAAATTTCAGAAAATTTTGTGATATCATCACACGGAGAAATCTGGCACGAGCGGTTAGTGTTGAAATACAATTTTTTCTCATAGCACTAGCCACAGTTGCCAACACACTGCCCGCTCGCGAATCACACGAGCCGCTCGTGTTCATGGCAACAGCAGTGCGAGCTTGATAAGAGTTGCGATTGACTCGGTCCGTTCTTGGGATTAGAAACAATCTCTCGTCTTCATGTTCAATATCGCGTAGTGTCAAATAGCTCTAACGTTTAGTGACAAGCGCGCTGGTCTCTCGGCTCATTCGCCGCAACAACTTTCATTTTTTTCAAACTTCACTATATGCTGATCGAAAAGAACTAACCTGCATGCACGTCATGATTGATTATTCGTGCAGTTTAATCCTAATCAATGAACGTGTGGCTAAGATCGGTTAGCAAGTGATTTCCTGTTTTCGTTCCAATATAATCATTATAGTTTCAATTTGGAAATCCGATGATCTAAACAAAAATCTGTAGTTATTTACTTTCGCAGCTTTCTATTGCAAGTGTTTCTTCTCAGATTTTCTATGCTAATTTTGGTTCTTGGTAGATCTAATGAAATTGAATCAAATTTTATCAGATATCATTGATGGAATTATTTACAAGAATTAGTTTTATTATAAATTTGCCTATTTCATTAATTAAATTCTGATGAAAATGCTACTTCGAAAGTTCTGTTCAAAAATATTTTCTTCAAATTGTGCCTATTTCATCAATTATAATAATTCTGATGGAAATTCTACTTTGAAAGTTCTGTTCAAAAATATTTTCTTCAAATTGCATTACGGAAATTGAAATCATCTGAGAACACAAAAAGTAAATTTATTACATATTTTTCGATTAGGTCATACCACTGAACTTAATGATTTTTTTATCACTTTTTGAACTGTTGTTTCACCTTGTATGAATCGTCTAAAAAAATTACCCAAATTATCAAGCCGGCAAAGTACATTTGATCATGACACGTTTTCCCTTAGTACTTTCAGCATTTGGTAATGCAGCGAGTGAGTCGAGCGACATGCGCGGTTGTCACTGAACGTTAGAGTTATTTGACACCACGCGCTATTGAAAATTAACACGAGAGATTATTGCCAATCCCAAGAACAAGTCGGGCTAAACGCAATACTTACAGAGCTCGCGCTGCTGTTGCTATCAGCACGAGCGGCTCGTGTGAATTATCGAGCGGTCAGTGCGCTGACAACTGTGGCTCGTGTCATTCCGAAAAAATTTATTTCGACACTAACCGCTCGTGCCAAAAGCAGTGGCAGCCCTTGACGCGGTCGCTCCGTGCAGGATAAAATCAGAACTTTCCAATTAAACACAGTAACGTTCGGAACGGCCTGTGCACCTTTTCTTGCAATTCGCACTTTACATCAGCTTGCTCACGACGAAGGCAATGAGATTCCACGTGCCAGTAAAATTCTTTAAAGGGATTTTTACGTTGATGATCTACTTTCTGGCGCAAATTCTATGGAGGAAATTCTAAGTATTCGCGACGAAATCATCGTGTTGCTAGATCGTGGCGATTTTGTTATCAGAGAATGGGCTTCCAATCACACTTCCATTTTAAATAACATCGAAGAGAAAATTTTCAATATAGATTGTGTCATTAAAGAAAATCCTGTTCAGAAAACTCTCGGAATCATTTGGGATTCCCAACGCGATATCCTTATCCACACGGTTCGAGCCATTGACGCTCAAAAATCTTCTGCCAAGCGGAAGCTTCTATCAGAAATTTCAAAAATCTTCAATCGTCTCGGACTTTTGGGGCCAGTGGGTCTCTACGCCAAAGTCTTGATACAAGATTGTTGAAATGCTAAAATCACTCTGGTCGAATCACTTGCTCAAGACATTCATACCAAATGGCAATTATTGATTCATCAGCTCTCATGTTTGCAGAATTTTTCGATGTTGCGAAATTTCTTGTGCGAAAATCCAATCGAAATCCATGGTTTTTGCGAAGCATGTCTTCATGGTTATGGAGCATGTGTTTGCATTAGATCTCCTGATGCGAAGGTTACTTTTACAGTTAACCTGGTTTGTAGTAAATCTATAGTGGCTCCATTAAATGATATCACAATTCCACGGTTAGAACTTTGTGCAGCTTCAATTCTCAAAAAACTATACGTCGAAACAAAGGCGCAATTCGAGTTTCCAATAAAGTTTTTCTTTCAAAAAGAGTTTCCAAAAAAAATAATAAATTGACCTTCTGGTCAGATTCTACAATCGTATTGTGTTGTATGAAAAAGGCTCCTCATTTGCTGAGGACCTTTGAATCGAATAGGGTTGCCAATATACAATCTCTAGGAGATCAAGTTCAGTGGAAACACATAAGATTGGAAGATAATCCGTCCGATTCGCTTTCTGGGGGACAACTACCATTAGATTTCATCAAAAACAAGTGGTGGACTACAGGTCCCAGCTGGTTAGCTCAACCCGAAAGGGAATGACCTAGGTCTATCGAACTATCGTCGGTGGAAGTGCCTTGTTTCAAAGAGGGTGTTTGCTTGCTTAATATGGGGACTTGTGACAATATCTATTCTCGGGTTTCATCATTCAAACGTCTCACAAGACTCGTTGCGTATTTTCTACGTTGGAAAAACCTAAAATCTCAGAGAGATCGTCCACTATCATGTCGGGAAATGATCGATGCTGAACGTCGTTTGGTAGCGATGATACAACTTGAAAGATTCTCGGAGCTGATCAAACTTCTCGCGAACGCTCGAGAGGCGGCTGCCGGTGAGACCACAGTGTCGTATCGGAAGTCTACCAAATTCGATAAGTTGAATCCTTTTCTCGACGAGTGCGATCTCATTTGTGTGGGTGGCCGTTTGAAAAAGTCAGATTTGATCTACAATCGAAAACCCCTACTCGTAATACCTAGCAAACATCCAATTACTGATTTTATCATTCGCGAATGTCACGAAGACAATATAACTCCGGTATCCAATTGACTCTATGCACTCTTAGGGAAAAATTCTGGATTTTGAATGAAAAAAATCAAGTCAGGAAAATCGTTCATGAATGCGTTGAATGTATTTGAAAACGACCTAAAATTATGCAGGCTCAAATGGCTGCCTTGCCTAAAGTTAGGGTAAGGGAAGCGCCAGCGTTCAGTCGCACGGGAGTAGATTTTTTCGGCCCTATTTCTATAAAAGAAAAGAAGTTTCGCAATAGAAGTTTCATCAAAACCTATGGTTGTGTTTTCATCTGTATGGTGTCTAAGGCGGTGTATATTGAACTTGCAACTGATTTCTCGACAGAAGGTTTTTTGGCAGCTTTGCGCAGATTTATCAGTCGAAGGGGTCTCCCAGAACATATCTATTCGGACAATGGTACAAGCTTCGTAGGGGATCATAGAGAACTTCGTGAGATTTACGATTTATTCGACACTGTCGAATTCAAGTAAGCGATAGAAAATTTTGCCATATCTAAACAAATCGAGTAGCACTTCAATCCACCTTTGTCCCCTCATTTCGGCGGCCTTTGAGAAGCAGCTGTAAAGAGTTTCAAACATCACTTAAGGCGTGTGACAAAAGATCAAAAACTAACGTATGAACAAATTAATACTTTGTTAATTGAAATCGAAGCAATTTTAAATTATCGGTCTCTATACGCTCTTTCGGCTGATCCTAATGATCCGTTAGCTATAATTCCTGCTCACCTATTAATGGGTCGACCTTTCAATTTTTTACCTGAGAAAAATCTCGTTTCAGTTCCGGACAGACTGTCGGCCTACAACTTCATCACCAAGGCTCGGCAGGACTTCTGGAATAGGTGGTACAAAGAGTACCTCAATGAACTGCAAACTCGTCAAAAATGGCACAAGTTCACTGAAGAACTGAAGGCTGTTTCAGTTGTTCTCCTAAGAGAGGATAATATTGCATGTGCAAGATGGCCGATGGGGGTGATCCTCGAGGTGTATCCAGGGAGCGATGGTATCGTTAGAGTCGCATCAATAAAGACCGTGAACGGCGTGAATAAACGCAATATAACTCGATTGCGTTTGTTACCTATTGCGTAAAATCTTAAGTCAGCTGACTGAACTAATTTGATTGAGTGCAAGGCTTGTTACATGTTTTGCAAACATGATCTCGTAATAACCCTTTAAAGGTCAAAATCGACCAAACTGATATGATTTGAGTTAAACTCATTGTACATAGTGTAAATACGTTAGATTTCTTTGGGTGACGGACAACTTTGCACGTAGCAACTTTGCACGTGCCCAACTGTGCACGTCGATGGCAGGACGGACAACTGTGCACGTCCATCTGTGCACGTCCGAGACCACAGGAGCCCATCTGTGCACGTCGAAATTTCGACGTGTACAGTTGTCATTTGGACAACTGTGCACGTGCACAGATGGTACTTGGACAACTGTGCACGTCGAAATTTAGACGTGCACAGTTGTCACTTGGACAACTGTGCACGTGCACAGATGGTACTTGGACAACTGTGCACGTGCACAGATGGCACGTGCACAGTTGGCACGTGCACAGTTGTCCGTCTGACCAACGACGTGCACAGTTGTCCGTCTGGCCATCGACGTGCACAGTTGGGCACGTGCAAAGTTGCTACGTGCAAAGTTGACCCCATCCCGATTTCTTTTAAATCTTTAGTTCAAGATTAACGTCGAATTAAGTTGTCAAGCGATTTCAAACATTGCTTCATTGTGATCAGATTACCAAATCATCGAAGCAGTTACTTTCAAGGAAACTGACTCCAGTATTGCTAATGTTAACTATCGTTCAAAGTTTACGTAGTTTATCGTTATAGATTGATATTAGTTCTGAGCTTGAACGTATATTTATGTTCAATCTTATTTATTATAGTTATGTCTATCTTTGGTTCGTTCCGTTCAATGTAATTCAACTCATTTCGCAGCGTTGGTCGGGAGCATGTTATGTCGTAACACCTTTGTCGTGAATTGCTCCACGTTGTATGAATCTCTATGCGCGAGATTATAATTCGAAATTTTATAGCAGGCCTGCCCAAGGTGGGGAAAACTGCTCGTTCAACACATGTTCAATTTCCACCGCCAGTTCCCTCCGCATAGCGTCGGAGGCTCGGGGAGGTTGTCGCTCTCTGAAGTGGAAGGGAGGTATCCAATAACGTAGGTAGGCAGTATCTCGGGAGGTGTTTTAGGGCGACTGATTTTGAAATAAAATAGAATGAGTGAAGTAATTTAGAATTTGGAATATAATAATTATGTTAGCAGTAATTGAATGGATTAAGTCTTCCAAACAAGGAAAGTTCATAATTTGTTCTGTAAAGATGGTTGGAAATGAATCTTTAAAAACCAACAGTTTCAATTAGTGAAGCCCATTGAGCTTGAGTAAGCATCAATTGATAAATTTAGGCAGGCATGTAGAGGGCCTCACTTGTCTATATGCACGAAAATATACTTATAGAGCAACTTCAAATGCCAGTACAGCCGTAGAAAGGACGCCGTTCAGTTGTTTTCTGCTTTTTTATTTACAACTTTAAGCACATTTTTCTCATAACAGCTTTTTTCAAATCGGCCTGACGAATAACTTTAACCATTTTAATCCGATCGACTGCAAATTTCAACCACGTCTTTATAATTGCATTTCGCAAAGAAGTACATACGGAATTTTCGATAAATTAAAAGCTTTTCATTTTATGAGCATTTTTATACGAATTTATTCAATAAAAATTCGACTGTTAACTTCAAATGCCTGCCACTTCCAGAAAAATCAATATTTTTACATTTCCATATGTACTTCTTCATGTATTCTTATGTAGATTAACGGAGAATTTTTTTATTTTGTTCTGTGTTGAAAATTGTGGCTGCTAGCTGTCAGGCCGCGGAGCTCCTAAAAAAAAGGCTTCGAAAAGGACTTAGCAGAAGTCGGCCAATTTTCGTTGAAAAAAAAATTTATTTTATGATTCTTTGATGTTGGAGCTTCATCTGCATATAATTAGTTTTGAGAATAAATCAAGTTTTCACACCAGAAAAATTGGTGAATATACCTAGGGTTTCGTTCCCGCTACTATGGCCATACCCCTTAATGAATTATAGAAAACTTTAGAAAACTTTGAGGTTTGAATTCGCAATAACTGCATGCGCGAATGACCATATCCTAACCCCTCCTACTCTAACTCATTCTTCCACACAGACCTTACTTTCCATATCCACGATTAAAATCGCAATCCAGAATCCCTCTGAAACCTTCTACTCTCCTCTTACCTTATCTTTCGTCTCTTCGTATATCTCCCATACTCTCTTGATCAGATCTCTCTCTACTCCCCGCTCTCCCATCGCATCCGACAAACTCTCCCTATCCACCGAAGGAAAACGCAACTTTGAGATACCTTCTGCGCTAATTCTCTGTGTTCCAGAACTTAGATATTTGCGATAGTGCTCCTACCCACCCTAAAGCCCACCTGCGTCTCCAGCAATATTCCTTTCCCCTCGAAATCCTTCCGCAGCCTCTCCACCAACACCATCGCATATACTTCGTAGGCCGTATTCATTCATTCATCCCTCTATAATTTTCCTGCCTATCCTTATCTCCTTTTTTATACATTGCTACTATTAACACCCCTCTCCACACTCGTGGGAATCCATTTCCCCTCCATTCCAAACAACCACGCTTTGTTCTCTACCCCATCCGGCCCTGCTGCCTTCGACCTTCTTAACATCCTTACCTATTTCTTTATCTCCCCGTCATTCAACTTCTCCATCTCTGCCTCCCTCGTTCTTATACTGCTATCATCTCTCTTCCCTGAATCTGAGCCCTAAAAAGATTCTTCAAAAAACTTCCACCACTCCTCACTCCCTATCTTCTCGTTTATCCCCACCCTACGCTTTTTCCGCCTATTTATTATCTTCCACAAGTTCACCTCTGTCTCAATACTTCCCAACTCTTTCAGATCATCCTCCTTTTCCTGCTCTTCCTTCTGATACATCAATCTAAACCCCTTCCTCATTTCAACGTACTCCTCTACTCCTCCCTGTTCGCAGTTCCCTTTTTCCACTTCTTGTACTTCCTCTTCACCTTTCTTTTCATCTTTTTCATTCCTTATCCCAGCACGGCTTCACCATTCCTTTTTTCTTCTTTCTAAATACACTCGTTTGCAAACACCCTTTCGCTTTCTCTTTCAAATCCTCCCATATCTCACCCTCTCCTCTATCGACACTTTTTCCCCACCTTGCTTCCCACCGCTCTCCTATCTTATCAACAACTTTCATGGCTGATGTACTGATTCTACCCTTTCTTTTACTTCTAATCTCTCCGCCTTCTTTCACCATTGCATATTTATTTCCACATAGTCTATCACCCATACCCCTATCTTAATCACATATGTTTATTCTCCCTTCACATCCTCTGTTACGATATCATTAACCACCGCTCAGCCTTTATCCTCCATTCAGTTCATTACAATCTTCCGCTCCTTATTTATCATCTTTCCCTTCGATTTTCTTTTAAAACTCTCGCTTTTTTTCCTGTAAATGCCCTATTCTCTCCTCAACCTCGCTTTAAAGTCGCTCCCCCATACCACAATACCCACCCCTCTTTCGCCTAGCAAGTCTTCCATTTTTTCTTTAATCCTTTCCATCCCATCCTTATTGTACACTGTCACAAACTTACACGTTACTCATCTTATTTTTAATGCCCTTATTTGCGCGTCTTCCCCCTCTCCCCCTCTCCACCATGAACCTCCTGCAATAATTCTTCCCTAGCTTTTTTTATGATTTCCCCACTATCTCTTTCTCTCTTTTTCACTCTAATTGCCCCCTGAAAACCTCCACCAATACCTCTTGGATGCCTTGGCTCTATTCTCTGCCATTCCTTTCACTCTACCCACGTCTCTACCAGTCCCACAACATCAAATTCCTGGATACAGCTCCAGGAATCCTTATTTTTCTCCTTTACCCCTGCTACGTTCCACTACAACACCTTCACTACTTTTGTGCCTTGCTTCACTCCCCCTGCCCCTACTTTCTACGAAACAAATCCCCCTGCATTTTTTTACACCTCTTTCTCCTTGCCCCTCACTCACATTTTCTCATCTACTTTTATTTTCCGCTACCCTACCTTAGCCGCTCTCCCTTCACTCTTCTGCCTGCTAGTCCTGTTGTTTAGCATTCTCTGCACCTCCCTTTCCTTCCTCGTCAAATTGTGATCGATGACACCCCCTCAACCTTCATATTAGTTTATTTCGCATTGCCCACAACTTCTCTTCCCAGCTCTACAATTCCACAACCACCACATCACTCTCCTTCCTCACCTCCAGCCTAACTTTCCCCACCTTATTTTCAACCCACCCTATGCTCTGTAACAGCACTTCCACGCCCTCCCTTGCTTCCCCGATCTTTAGCTTCAACCCTCTTATAACAATATTACATCTCCTTTCTGCCTTCTCTTTTCTCTCCATTTTCAACTCCATTTCCCCTATCCTTTCCCTACCCGTCCTCTTCTCCTTTTATTGCTACGCATATCACACGCATATCTCCTCTTCCACCTGCTTTATTTTAAATTTTTTTCCTTCCTTACCGACAACTCCTCCGTCTCTAATCCTTCTACTTTCTTCCTCAACTCTTTCACCTCCTTTTCTCATTTCTCAGCTCTGATTCTAAAGTCCTCCCTCATACCTTCCATCTACTCCTAAGTCGCCCTTACGTCTTTCCTTAGTCCGCTGATCTTGCCTTTCAGTATCCCGAAAACCTTCTCCTCTGCTGCCCCTCCATTATGGGAGGAGGTGACCTACGTGTTCTCCAGTTTTTTTTTGACAGACCCTCTGCCGCGTTTTTCTATGGACTCTGTTGGCTGTCTCTCTTCCTCTTCGAGAGTGCCTCCCCCTCTCTTATGCTAGACGCTCTTTCCCTCGCCTTCTGGCTTCCTTCGTTTCCGCTGGTCCGCTTTTTCCCTCTCCCCGTCGCGACGCTGGACACCAGGCCACGCACTGCTGACCGTCGTGGCCCACTTTATTTCACCACTCACAGCCGCTGCAGACACCCCTTTCTCTCCTTTAACTCCTTGAACACTAAGAGAACCACACTTGTCCCCGTCGAAGGCCTCAGACTCCTGAGCATAAACTCCCCCGATCCCCTGCCAACCTAAACACTCTTTCTGTAAAATCCTCTCACCACCTGTCAACGAATACGTTTTCACTACCGCCACCAACATGCAAGTCGGCGTAAAAGGTATAATATGACCATATAAGAAAAAACTATTGTATATACTCTATAT
>CAKNXH010062935.1:46219-83218 GCA_932178445.1 Andricus quercusramuli | reverse complement strand
TAATCAGCGCATCAAAATGTATAGTTAAAAAAGGCATAAAAAAGTGTATTAACTTGTTTTTAAAAATTCGCAATCTCTAACAAAATTCTATGCTTGATAATTTCTATAAGTGTTGCTTTCGAGTTCTGAGCATCTTTCCGATAATATTAAGTTTTCGAAGCGATTTTTGTATCATTTTTTATATTATTCGATGCATGCAGCTTAAGAATATAAAAAATGTATATACTTGTTTTTAAAAAATTCGTAATTTCTACCGAAGTCGTGAGTTTGAACATTTTTAAAATTTCTGCATTCGACTTTCGCGAATCTTTCCGATAAAATTTAGCATACAATAAAAATCTATGCCTCTCAAAAATGCATGCGTACAATTTTTTTTTTAATGTCTCTCACGGTTATTAAAATATTTCAATAACATTTTTATTGTTTTTAAACTATATAAATATAGAAAAACACATATTGTAACACACTTCCTTCAGTTCCTGTTCCAGAGAAGCAGTAGTCCTCTCTGAAGAAAATAAAAAAATTATAAGGTGCGTGCCCATAAATATCTTAAATAATAATTAATTTTACTGTATATAAGAAACCTCACTACAGTATAGAAAAAATATACAGTAGATAATTATGGAAAAATAGTTCTATATATCGAGAGGTTTTGGAAAATAAAATGTTTGGTTGTGAATGTGGCTATTATTTATGTTGTGAATGATTTTTTAATAGTTGGAAATTAATATTTTCGAGTTATAAAATGAAACTGGTTTGTATAAAATTCGTCTCTTTTGGTAAAAGTTTCATCGGCGTGGAGAAAGCGCCCAAGATCCTTGAGGGTTTCATGGATCTGTGGCAGGCCGTGGGGAGCATCTACTCTCACATTATTCAATCCACGGTAGTCTTCCTACTTTTTCCCAGCGATGACCACGGCTGAACTGAACGGAGAAGAGGTGTGGTTAATAATACCATCATAGAGCATTTCGCGTACTTGAAGGTCGATATACTGACGTCTTTTCTCGGAGTAACGACGAGGGGGTTCACGAAAAGGTCGTAGATCCCAAAGACGGATTTCGTACTGAACAGCCGCAAGGGTTTTGAGAGAGTTCGTTTTTTATTATCTTAATTATTACCTAGCCCTAAGCCCTGGTAAAATTAGTATGGACCCAGAAAGGAGAAGATTAATTAAATGCACACAATTTAATTAACAAAAGAAAACAGTGTTTTATTCAAAGATATAATCTGTTGCAAGTTGGTACAATAATCAGTCGTTTATTTTACATACTATTCAGTCTTGACGAGATTCATCTCATTCGAATAATGCTTTGTGTTATATCGCGAGGTACAATGCCACGTATAAATAAGTGTCGTTGATTACAAATTAAATTAAATTATCACGCGTGAATAAGCTTCGTGATTTCGGTCTTCAGTTTCTTAGAGAGCATTTATTTTACATAATATTAAACCCGTACATTTTTCGTAGTATCACGGAAAGTATATACTTAATCCTTAACAATTCATACAGCGGATAACGTTTAATATGCGCCGTTTTCTATCACTATAAAAATACCTGTCTCCGGAGCCTGATGCAGCGTACCCAAATCAATACGAAGAACTAAAAAAGAAAACTGGGGCCTATGATGGCATGCCCAGAATACAGCCTCAAAACTCAAAAATGCCGGGAGCCTGGTTCAGCATATCCCTACAACAAAACAAAAGATAAATCTCTAGGGGCATAACACTCAAAAATGCCGGGAGCCTGATTCAGCGTGCCCCGATCATAAACAAATGATAAATATCTAAGGGTGTCGTCCAACCAGAGAAACACAACCTGTAAAGTAAAAAATGGCTGGAGCCTGGAATGACGTGCCCAGCGTTAGCACAAAATATCATAGGTATAAAACAAATAACAAAAGCAGATGCAATCTTGGAGCCGGTAAGGCGTGCCCAAGAGATCCGAAATCAAAAAGGTTTCAAAAATGACTTCCAGAGCCTGGTTCAGCGTACCTGGATTCCCAAAATAACGGACCTAGATCCTTCCAGAGCAGAAGCTGGTCTGTCACGGATCTTTTCCGGTAGTCGACTTCGATTTCCCGTAGTCGACTCGAGAGTGCCAGCACTGGATCTCTCCTCCCTTCTTATACCCTAGACGGTTGAGGTATGTCGCGGCAGAACCGACTCGACACTTCCTAGCGTTCTCGCACGGAACTACTACCGCCTGTTGGATGGCTACCCCCGTGTCCGGTATCCTCCATGCATACGTCTACCCTACTCTCAGGCGTAGGCTAAAGTGATCGTTTCAGTTTGTTTTAAACGATCGCCCAGGTGAAAGAAGGGGGCGTGGACTTGAATAAGATTTGCAAACGTGGTTTTGAATTTATTCCGGAAATCATTATTAACTTCGATGTTCGTGATCCGGGGGGAAACCACGAGAGCATGAGGGAGAGGGCTCAAGTGAACACGATGTCGACCCGTGGTGCTGACGAAGATGCAGTCAATCACGTAGTCGTGGCTGGCGCAGCTCGGAGAAGTTTTTCTATGGAAGGCTTCAAAAATTCGAGTAACAAATTCACTATCTGGTGCATAATGTTGCGTGAGCGAGTTTTAAAATTTTGTTCATAAGAGAGACAGATTTCCGCAGATTTCGAACCATTTGGCTGCGTTTTTTACAAGGGCATTTGACAAATTAATTGTGACCACTCGGTTTGATAAATGACGGCGTCTGTTTAGATGGCTTCACTTTTACCGAGGAAAACAAAAGGATCATTATGATCAAAAGCGGCGAATGTCGGCGAGGAGGTTGAGGAGACCTGAGTGCGCGTATTAACGCACGCAATTCGTTAATGGGGATGTTCTGCATTGTAGAGTTTTTTATTCGCCGTTCGACCGTGGGGGTGAGAGATGCTTGTTGTAGGTAAGCATTTGCATCCTGCATTGGGAAAGACATTGGTATTACCAGTATGACGATTAGGCATCGTCGGTTACTGGGCCAGGGTGCAACAGAGAACACGGCTCATGGTTTAGACTGAATGGCTTGACGTGTCACAGAAACACGGCCGATGATTTACACCAGGCCTGCCCAGTGAGGGGAAATCGACTCAAAGGCCACATGTTTGAGTTCCACCAGCACGTCCCTCTGCTCGGCTTCAGAGGCTTGGGGCGGTGGTCCCTCTCGTGAGAGTGAATGAGTAGAGGCCAGTAGAGGGGGAAAAATCTCATCGTGAAAATGAGCCATTTCGACAATATTTCCTCTCTCTGGGCATGCCTAGCTTACACCAACCGGCTCGTCGTGCAACAGAAACCCGGCTGATTGTCTACACCAGCCTGCTCGATGGGCAACTGTGTAATTTCGGAAGAATATTACAAAGATAAACAATTAAATAGAAAATATATCACATGGATATTTAAACTGGACTGTGAATTCTCGCTTGGAAACTAGTGGAAAGGTTCCGAACGGCACTCAGTGGAATTAAATTCAAAATTCTGATAGTGCTTGTCAACTCACAGCAATGGCTTATAACAATGAGTTCCTGAATTTTGATATCTTACTACTTTCCTCACTTTATACTAAATTATTATAATGGACTCGGCTGTTCGCAGTCGAAAAACAGTGAGCGCACTGGCGCCTATTCGCTTATTCTCTAACTTTACCTTTGCGGCAGGTGTTTAGTGTTAGGCTTGATTTTGTAAAACAACTGTTAATGTTTTACAGAGCACAAAAATAGCACAAAATTCTAATAAGGTAAAGCCGAGTGCTAAATTTATGTCAAGGGTAGTTATCGTGTGGTAAGGGTGGTTTGCGACAATTAATGCTTGAAGTTTTTGAGAGCCGAAAGAAAGCCAAAGATTCTAGCGTGCTTGAATTTCTAATTTCTTAATTTTCCTGTAGTGAAGCGGATCAATTTCAGCGCTGGCAAGTTTACTGCAAAGATCCTGTCAGAATTCTCTTGAATATTTACGCGCTAAATCCTGATGAGATCCCCGCCAAGATTTCCCGTCGGCCTTTAGCAAAGTTTCAATAATGAAAGTTGGTCATGGACTTTGTTGAGGAACTCTATTTTTACCGAAAATTTCACTAGTCTCCCCCTTTTTCCCTCCTTTGAGATGTGATCAATATCTTGGCCAGTGTTAGATTGAAAAGTTTTGTATTGATAATGCATATAAGCGCATTCAGAGTTCCTGGAGACGGTGCATTTCAAAATTGTGGTTTTGAAGGTGAAGTGGGGGATGCATTCAATTAGCCCCCCTTCTTGTAATAACTTGTAATAACACCTACAGTTTTGTGACGGACAATTTGTAACTGGTGGTGCATTTGAGTGAATTCCGAGCGCATTTAAGTCAACATGATTAAATTGCCAAAATAAGTAGTGGGGGTGTGGAATGGGCCTACATATTTCGTTCAGAATTGATATTTTTTGGTCGAAAATTGAACTAATTGGTTGAAAGTTAACTTTTTTGTTGAAATTTTGAATTGGCATATCTGAAATGTTTAAAACTCTTTTTGGGTTGCTTAGGAATCTTAGAAAAATTATATTGATTTGAATGAAGATATCACTTCAAAAAATAAATAGTTTTTCAAAATTTTTAGTTTAATTGGAAATTATATTTCCCCCCAAATTGAAAAATTCACGACCCAGAACTTAGTTATGCATACAGATTTGAAACTCTTGCCATTAATTTAATGACAGATTTCTTACTAAAATATCTCCAGATTATTTTGAATTATGACGATAAACAAATCATTAAAACAATTACATTATTATTAGCATTTTTCGAGTTTTTCCATGTATGAGGATCTAAATATAAAAAAACCATATACCAATAGAATTATGCATCATTACGCAATTCTTTCCGAACACTCACTAGTCAATAATTAATGAACTAATAATTGCCTTCATTCCCTCCCCGCTAAGTCTTTGCTACAACAGGATTCAGCCAAATATTTCCGATTTGTGGATTTTCTGTAAATAAAACTAAAAGTCCCATTAAAAAAGTAAATCTACCACCGGATTTCTCTTGGTAAAATCTCCAGGTGCTTTTTGTTCTATGCAAAAAATTTTTTAAACAATTACATTGCTTGTGCTTTTTCCGAGCTTTTTCAGAATGCCGGCCGTTTTTCGAAAAACTTCAAAGTCGATTCTCTCTTTGATTTTTTTTCAACATTTTTTGAAATTTACCTTCTTTTTTGAAACATTAACAGTTTTATATCTTGAATTAGGTGAAATCATATATTCATGCGACAAAGAATTAAAAATATCATAACTTGCAGTGTTAAAAAAAAAGATGAAATGATGGTCTTTAATTAATTTGACTTCTTATTCTGCTTACTATTTTGACCTTTCTGCTTTTCCTGCTGTTTCTCGTGCGAGTACACCGGTACTTCTTCCGATGGATGTCTGGAAGTGCTTGCGATATATGCTTCATTGCTGCCGTTTTCACGAACTTGTAACTTCCATGCATGAGATTTTTTAATTCTATTAAATGCTGGAACCTTTTCCCACTGCTTTTCCTTCCTTTCTCGAAAACTGGCAACTTCGTGAAGTGAAAGTAGTATGAGATTGATGGCGATAGCATACTTTCTCGCTTCTCGAATAAAGGATTCAGCATCATCTATGGATTCTAGGTGACACTTCTTCCAGTTATGGTTAGATGTAAACTGCTTTACCAAGCCTTATCATCGTTTTAGATGATAAGAAGCATGATTCTGTACACGAGGTGCTGGAAATTGATCGTATTGTGCAAATTATGGAATCCTCGTACCCTGATAAATTTGAAGAATTCACAATAATAACAGAAGGTGCTGCTACTCACTTCAATAATCGCTATCAGTATTATGAATTAACTAAATCATCTTGCAAGAAAAATTGAATCTTCTCAGCTACTGGCCACGGAAATGGACCCTGTGATGGTGTTGCACAGTGAAACGAAAGAAGTACCCGTCGAAAAAAACAATTTTTAGCCCATACTATTCACCCGATTTGAACAACTTTTTTTTAAATGAAAGCTTTTAAAATTTTAAAAAGATTTGTGTGATTAGATTTTGTTGAGAATTGTGTTATATTATAAACAAATTAATGGAGAAAATTAATTTTTTGGTATTAGCAATGTTTGGCTTATTGAAACTAATAGATTTTGTATAAAATGTGAGAGAAATGAATGTTGCATTTCCAATAATTAAGAATAGATGCTTTCTGATAATTGTTTAAACAATTTTTATGAACAGATTCAAAGTTTGGCGACTTTTCAATGAATAGGCTCAATTTTGGTATATGGAATCAACTGGTTATGTCCTTCCGATGATTTTTTACTATGATACTTCGCGAATTGACAACAATTATTCATTATTTAAACAATTTTTATAAACAAATTCACAGTTCGGCGAATTTTGGCTGAATAAGCTCAATTTTTGTTCGCGGAATCAATCAGGTATGTCTTTCCAATGACTCTTTACTATGATACTTTGCAAATTGACAACAATTATTCATTTTCTAAACAATTGCTATAAGAAAGTGTATTATATGTCCATTTTTTGCCGATTGACAACTTCGATTGTTTCCTAATCCAATGAACTCACGTAGTATTCAAAAGCAGTGCTTTAGCTTCTGGAAGCTGTGATCTCTCAATTATGCCACCATCAGTGCATAAGATTCTGATTTATGGAGCAAATATCATTGATTCTTTTGTCATACCAACTGTTCAATTATCTGAAGGGGCTCAGGAAGCGTGAAGTTTCCCAAATTGAGAGATAACTGCTTCCAGAAGCTAAAGCACTGATTTTGAATACTACGTGAGTTCTTTGGATTGAGAAAAAATCGAAATTATCAATCGTCAAGAAATGTACACAAAATGCATTTGTTTATAAGAATTGTTCAAATAATGTTTAACTGTCGTTAATTTGCAAAGTATCATAGCAAAAAGTCATCGAAAAGACATCCCTAGTTGATTCCGTGAACAAAAATTAAACCTATTCAATGAAAAATCGCCAAACTGTAAATTTTTTTATAAAAATTGTTCGAACAATTATCACGAAGCATCTATTCTTGATTATTGGAAATGGAACATTTATTTATCTCACATTCTATACAGAATCTTTGAATTGTAATAAGCCAAACATTGCCAAACCCAAAAAATTACTTTTCTTCATTAATTTGTTTATAACACAATAAAATTTATTTATTCAAGGAAAATGTTTAAATCGTATGAAGTGCGTTGGCGGCTTGGTGCAGCACTGTGCATCTAACCATAACTTAAAGAAGTCTCACCTAGAATTCATAGATTATGCAGAATCTTTTATTCGAGAAGTGAAAAAGTCGAATCAGTGCCCGATTTCACACGAAATTTAAAATTTATTTAAAATTCAATCTAAAAATTTTCAGATCCTCAGCTTACTGGAATCGTTATCATCAAGCATATTTACGAGCCATAAAAATTCTTCCAGGATGAAGTACTTAATTGCTGTTCAATTCGCTATCGTTATTTGTAAGTAGTTAAAAATCATCTTAAATTTGTAATAAGATAGATTATTAGAATTAAACTAATTTCTGCACACTGTAGGTATCTCAAGTCAGATCTCAGCCCAACTTTACAAATCAGTTGGAACTGCCGTTATTAAAAAAAAATTGAATTTATCTCTGGAACAACTACATATACAATGTGAAAAAAGAGAAGTACTTGAAGAAGTCCTTGCAGCTCATTATTTTCGTGAGAAATACGCATATATGTTGGCCCGAGACATGGTGCGGATAGCACGAGAACATAAACCAATAAAACACGATATTTGGACCAAATTTTGTCACAAGCGTTTACTTAAAAGTCCTGATGTTCGTGCCATGTGGAGAGGAGGCGTTTATACAATAAACAAATGTTTTGATAAGAAACATAAATTGAACAAGGCGAAGCAAATGGATCTTATGGTTTCACTAACTGAAGCATACTCTACTGAAGTGATAAGATTGTAAGTTGTGAGAAGTATATTATTACCCAATAATTTATATTCTCAGATGCATATAATGTGCAAGGCAATAATCATATTCCTTTTATTTTTAGGGCTCGGAAGATGTTGAGAATAATCAATAATACATACTGAATATAATTGAATGAAGCAGTCAATCGAATGTTTTTTTTTTGGTGGAGGGAATTATTGGTCAATATATAAATCTACATCGTATATAAAATAATAAATCATATTTTCTAGTATCATGTCAAAATAAGCATCTTTGTTTTGTTGAATTTGTTATGAGAAAACTGATTTTCTAACAATATTAGCCTATATGAAATCTGTAATGTAAAAATATTAATAAAGACCATGTATGCATTGAAATTTGATGGGTATATTCCTTTTTATTGACGCTGATAGTTTTTGATAATTTTTTATGCTTGGTGATTTTTGATCTACTAGTCTGACATCAAAATGGATTTCATTCTTGGCTGAGAAAAAATTTCTCTCTCGCGCCGCTGGGATTCGAACACAGGTCTACAGATTACCAGTCTGGTGCTCTCACCAACTAAGCTACGGAGGGGAACGAGATTCATAATTTATTTCACTTCCTCTTACAAGCGAACGAGTCGTTACAAGTTTTATAAGAATTTATATCTCTCATACACGGAGAAAATTTATTCGGTAACCGTTACCGAAAGTTGTGGTGAAATGTGGATATCCTGGCTTTTCGGTAAATTTTCACGTGCAGCACTGTAAAAGGAATTACACGAAAATCTAACGAGCTGCGAAGAGATTTAAAAAAAATAATAGGTGTATTTTCCTGAGAGCACAGGAGAAAGTATTGTGCATGGTCTTGACTGTTTACCAAGCCTCTCGGTACAGAGTACCGCACTGCTCACGAGAGCGTCCTAAAAAGACAAGAAGGTTTACGCTCCAGGACTTGAGAATTTACCAAGCCGCTCGGTACTCAATACCGCACGGCTTATAGAGAATACAAAGAATAATATCGTTATGGATTGTATGTATATGTTGTATACATATACATCAAACCCACACCAACTAATGTTAGTATAACTTACAAAGCTAAACTATAAATACTCATACATAAATAAACCTATTCCTATAACTAATACACGCATACACATATAAACTATATCGCTATATTATACGAATCGCACGCACGACGCTGGGAGTATAGATTTGAATCGTCCTTATATACTAACCAGCAGAACGTTTCATCACTTGTGAGAAAGAAATAACAGCGGGATGTTGATGCGAGTTCGCTCTTTGATATACATTTGGTAGTCGTTACCGAACGAACGGTAATTCTTCCAGTCCTGCACTGGAAAGATTCTCGGAATAAAAGTGAAGGCTCGCGAAAGTAAATGGGAAAATTTAATGTGTCTGTTTTGAAATTTTCAATTTATCGTTGAAGAAATTTTACTTTGTTGATAGTATTTTCTATCAAATACTTCCTCACTTATTACATTATTCACGTTAATTTTTATCTTCCACCTGTTACAGTGTGGGACTTGAATAATTACAGTACTAATATGTATTTATTAATGTACATTGCATCAAAACTTCTAAACACTTATTAAATAATACTGAAACTACGCGAAATAAACCCAAAACGCCACGATATCCACATTTCACCACAACTTTCGGTAACGGTTACCGAACAAATTTTCTCCGTGTACTTATTCAGAAGTTGAGTGTTGATATTATGTTTTTTGGCTAGGGTAGTAATTGAGTTTTTTGTCGATGGAATGTCGGTTTTTGATCTACTAGTCTGCAACCAAAATGGCTTTTATTCCCAGCTCTGAGAAAACTCCTCTTTACTTCCGCTTGGATTCGAACGCAGGTCTATCGATTGCTGCTCTGGTGCTCTTAGCAATTAAGCTAAAGAAAAAATTCGGTAATTTTACAGATTTCAAATTGCGAGAAAATGTTATATAAAAAAGGTTTGAACTTGATTAATAAAATTCTTAGTCTCTACCCAAGTCGTGAGTTTAATAATTTTTCAAATTCCTGCCTCGAAGTTGTATGCATCGTTCCGATAGAATTTATTCTACAATAAAACTATATATCTCTAAAAAATTTAGGCTAAATAAAAAATGTTTCTAAATCTTTGAAAGTGCTATGGGATAGTTTTTATACATATTTTATTATTTTTATATAACACAACATACGAGATTTTGCAAATATAAAACAATTTTGGAATAGCTGAAAAAAAATTCAATTATTACCGAAATTGTGAGTTTATTAATTTTATGAATAAAACATATGTGCATACTAGAAAATGTTTCTTAATCTTTCCAGGGGTTCATAAAAAGTTTCAGTGATTTTTGTATTATTTTTACATCATTCGATATACGAGGTTTCAAACAGAAAAAAAAGTATGAACTTGTTTTTGAAAATTACCTATTCTCTATCGAAGCCGCGAGTTTCATTATTTCTGTTATGCATTTTACTTCTGTGTATTTTTCTGATAATAATGCCATTCGAATCATCCTGCTGTACGTTGCTTAACCTTGCCATGACCTTCCAAGGTCAAATTTTTGATTGGTGAAGGCCGAATTCCTTTTTTTCGAATTTGCATGCATATCGCCCGGAAATTTCTCCGAATGCAAAAAAAAAAATCCATTTTTTTTTGGAAAAAATATTTTTTTCAGAATTGTCAATATTGGGTGAATCGAATTGTAAGTCAACATTTCTCTTCACAATTAGCCGTAAAATACGAACAGAATTTTACTTCACAAATATCACTCCCATAAGTTGGTTTAATGGGGTCCCAAGGAAACCCCATGAGTGGAAAAACGGGTTTTGCTGGTTTTTGGCGCTAATTAAGAAACATACTTCCGTGGACAATTTATTATTGCTTTCTGATTTAATATTAATTTGAACAGAAAGACTCTCAGTAACAACTTCAAGAAAAATTTACGTTTAATATCGCTCACATAGAGAATTCGAAGAATATTTCAAATATCTGTTTTATTTCAGAGAAATATATTTATAAAAAAGAGATTGTTCAAAATTTGATTCTCTCTAATGTTTATTTATCATTTGTTCATAACTAAAATGGTGATCAATTTTTAACATTTCAGAAAAAATGCAACTTTCCATCACTTATGTAAGGGCAGATAGTTATAAACAATAATAAATTGTTTAAATAACTATTTTTGTCAATTTGCATTAATTATCATCATACTAGGTTTGAAAGTGGGCAAAAAGTTAAAAATTTCAGGAAAACACCGCAACTATCTTGCATTAATATAGATGAAGATAGTTATAAACAATGAAAATTTGTCTCAACAATTATTTTCGCCACACTTAATTGATTATTAATTAATTTTTTTTACTTGAAGATTCATCATTTTAGTTGAAAATTCACTTCAACCATTACATTTTTTGTAGGAAATTTACTTTTTTCAATAGAAATGTAACCTTTTTCGTTAAAAAATTATCTGTTTAGTACAAAATTTAACTATTCTATTTTTTGTTAAGAATTAATTTTTTTCGTTAAAAAAAAAACTGTTGAGTTGAAAATTCGTTTTTTCTGTGGATAGAAAATTCATCTTTTGAATTCAAAAATCCACTTTTTGAACAAAATTTCATATTTTTGGTTGAAAATTCATCATAGTGATTAAAAAATAATTTCTTTCGTTGAAGATTCGTTTCTTTTTATTTGAAAATTAATTTTATTAACTGAAGATATAACTATTCCATTTTCGCTTGAAAATTTATATTTTCAGTTGAAAATTAATTAATTTAGCTGAAAACTCGTTTTTTGAATTTATTTTTCTAACTGCAAATTGAAATATTATATTTTTGGTTCGTAAATTTAGCTCTTTTAGTTTCAGTTGAATTATTTTGTTGAAATTTTTTTTCTTTGTTATAAAGAATGATTTTTTTTTTAAATTCGTTTTTTTTTGGTTAAACATTTGTTTTTCTTAAATTTTAACTATTCTAATCTTGGTTGAGAATTGATTTTTTTACATGTCCGTCTGATTCCGAGCAATTGAATACTGTTCATTCCGTGTGAATGCGAAATCTGTTTCTGAAAACTCTCGGTTTCCGTCCAGTTTCAGGGGTTGCCCGCAAATATCCTTAGCCACAAGTTGAGGGGTTCGAAAGGTAAATACTCAGGGTCGCTTGAACCGTTTCCAATTGTAATGCATAATATTGCGCAATATACTGGATTGAGTACTCGCGCCTGTGGCCTTTCAGAGGCGAGAATCGCAACCACCTATTCCGCCTATTCCTATTGAATTCGCGTAAATCTGATATTTTCGAAAAAGAGTCCAGACAATTTAAAAAAGTTTTGTTTTATTCTATATGATTTTACAAAATTTTGTGTAAATATCGAGTCAGTTCAAATGTTATTCAGGACTTTTAGTAGTTTTTAAGGAACTTGAAAATACTTTATACATTTTCGGAAATCTTTCAGTTTTGAAATAATTTTTATTTCTTCAAAAGTTCTAAAATTCCATAATATTCTTTAAATTCTTTAAAGTCAATCGAATTATTCTTCAAATTTGGAAGTATTCCAAAGTTGAACAAATTGCTCTAAAATCTTACCGAGTTCTTTTTGTCATTTTCAGAAAACTTCTGGAAAACTTTGAAATCTCTTTCAAATTATACAATAGAGAAAATCATTTTTAATATTGCCAGGAAGCTTAGGAAATTTTTCATATTCTTTTGAAAGCTTTCAAATTCTTAAAAAACTTCCAAGATTTTTCTGAAAATCTTTAGATATCTAAATTTTATAATACATTCTTTGAAATCTTTTCAAGTTTAAAATTATTAATGATTCCTTCCAAAAATTTCTAAATGTATCTCTTAAATTTACTTGACTTTTTCTTGAATTTGTTGTGATCTTGCAAAATTGAAAATTTTTACTTCAAAATTGTCTGAATTTTTTATTTTTTTTTCGTTTTTGCAATCTATTTTGGGCTTTTTTGTCAATTTTTATGAGTCGTCATTTCTATGCAATGATAAATAATTATCATCACCATCTATATTTTGATACGAAACATTTTTATTATCGGCTTTCATCAGGATTTTATTTATTTTTTATTTTTAAAGAACTAACACCATCAATAGTAACTATTTATAATTTAAATGTTTTTTCTTTTTAAGCTTATATAAATATAATTTTTCAAACATTATTGAGAAAATTTAAAAATATTTTTGAAGATTTAGGATGTCGAAAAAGAATCTAGAAAGTTTGAAACAAAATTATTTTATAGGATTTTACAAGATTTCGTGAAATACTCGACTCAGTTTAAGAGATATTAAGGACTTTTAGGAGTTTGGAAGAAATTAAAAAATATTTCATAAATTTTTGGAAATCTTTCAGCTTCAAAATATTTGTAATCTTTCCAAAACTTCTAAAATACATAAAAATCTCTTAAACTTATTCGAATTGTTCCTGAAATTTAGAAGTTTATTAGAAAGTTTTGAAGTCTTATTAAACTTTCTTTGAAAATCAATGTTTCGATACATAAAATCATTCGAAATTTTGCCAGGAATCTTAGAACATTTTTTTATTCTTTTGAAACTTTTAATAATTTTTGAATTTCTGAATGAAATAAAAATACATAAAAATAAATTTCATTTTTAATCTTTTCGACATGAACGATCTCGATATTAAAATCTGAATATTTGTAATGCGAAAATTTCAAACTCAAAACGCTTCTAATTATTAAATAATTATGAATTTGAAGTGAAAAACAGTTCAATTTTGAACACTCTTAATTGTAAACAACCAAATTAAAAAATTTTCAGTGAGAAATTATTCAATTCCTAATCTATGAATTTTGGAAAATTTGAATTGAAAATTGAGATATTGTAACTGCTTTTAAAAATATGTAATGCTGACTGCTATTGTGAATCCTTTTAAAATTGTTTATCGTGCGCTGCTGTAAATTAAAAATTGTTAATTTCTAATGGTTAAATCTGATCCGCTTATCTGTTTTCAGGGACCGTTCAAAAAATAGATAACCCTTTTTTTAGAACTTTGTAAATATTTTTACCTTAATTTTTTATGAGGATAATTAGAAATAATTCAACCTAATTTTATTATCGTATTAAATAAAAATGAAGGCAGTAAAAGGCGGCCATGAAAATATCCGAAAATGTCATTATCAAGGTTAAAACTGGGAAAAAATTCGTTTTTTTTTTTGACAAAAACATTTGCGGAATTTTCCTTGGTTGTATTCGTAATCAGCGCAATAAGCTGTACCCATATCAGAGGCTATAGAAATAAAAAAATTTATGAACTTGTTTTGTATGAGAATATTTTGAATGGAAATATTTCAAACTCAATGATTTTAAATTATTAAATAATTGCGAATTTGAAGACCGAAAGAGTTTAATTTTGAACATCAATTATTGTAAATAACTTAATTTATATTGTTTATTTAGGGATTATAAATAATATTGCAAATACTTTTAAAATTGTCTTTTAACGTTCCAAACAATTTTCAGTGAATTTTGTATCATTTTCACAATATTCGATATACGAGGTTTTAAAAATAAAAAAAATTAATAACTTATTTTCAAAAATTCACAATCTCTACAAAGTCCCCAGTTCAATTTTTTTTTTAAATTCCTACATAGGAATTTTGTGCATCTCTCCGTTATAATTTATTTATTTTTATTTTCAATTTCGTCAGATTTGTTAAAAGTTTGAGGAGCAAATCGAATAATTTTAAAAGATATTTAGAAGTTTTGAAAAATTATCAAAAATAATTTAAAATCTGTAATATCCTTGTTACAATAAAACTGTATGTATGACTACGAAAAATTTTTTTTTTCAATATCTTTCAGGCTCCTGAAAATTTGTAGTGACTTTTCTATTATTTTCACAATATTCGATATATATGAGGTTTCAAAAATAAAAAAAATTATGAACTTGTTTTTAAAAATTCTCAATTCCTACAAAGTCCCAAGTCCCGGAAATTTTCAAACCAAATTTCGAAGCTTTTTGAGAAGTTTGGAAGGCTTCACGAAAACTAAAAACAATCTTTTCTTGAGATTCTTGAGAAAATTTTGAATGTCTTTTTATTTTGAAAAATCAATTTTTTAGTGAAAATTTAGTGAGGTTTTATACCATCTACGAATTTTCATTTTTCATTGTACAGGATGTTAAAAAATATTAGGAAAAATTCAAGTCTTTTTAAAAGATATTTATTTGATATTTGATAAATTTTCGAAAATGTTTCTGATTTTTAAAATATTTTCAATCTATTAAAAATCTCTTCAATTCTTTAAAATATTTTGAACTGACAAAAATTTTTCTTGAAATTAAAAAAAACCCCATTAAAAACAAATTTCCCCAGAAATGTCGAGAAAATTTGTTCAATCTTTCGAAACCTTTCAAAATTCTTTTAAAGTTTCTACAATTTTTGTTTGAAATCTATACAAATCTACATTTCGTAAAATCGTTTAAGGTTTAGAATTATTTTTAAATCTCTTCGAATCTTATAGTTATTTCTTTAATTTACTCGATTTTTTTTTATTGTTTAATCCTACCAAATTCTTTTAAGACTATTCAAAATTTTTCTGAAGTTCTTTCACATTCTGCGAAATAAAAAAGAATGTCTCGCAATCTTTCAGATTCTTCTTTGACAATTTGAGAAATATTTCAAATAATCCATTTGAGACTATTTTCAAAATAAAAAATAATTTTAATTTTCAGGAGGCCAATGATTTTTTTCTTTTCTTGAAACCTTACACAGTTTTTGTGAATTTCTTTCAAATTCTGTAAAATTGAAAATAAATTGTCTGAAAATCTTTCAGATTCTTCTTTGACAATTTGAGAAATATTTCCAAATGTTTTTAAATCTTTCTGAATATTCTATTTAAGTTAATTTTTCGAAATAAAAAATAATTTTAATTTTTTTTTTAGGAACCCATTGATTTTTTTTCCTTTTCTTGAAACCTTACCATTTTTTTTAAATATCTTTATATCAGATTTCTTCTAAAATGATCTAATATGGAAAAGTTGCACAATTTTGCTTAAAATGTTGTACAGTCTTTTTAAAAATAAAATTTTTTCTAAAAATAAAAATTTTGTAATCATTTTAAATTTTGTCTTCGAATTTATTGAAAACAATCATTTGCAAATTTTCCCATTAATCTTAAGAAATTTTTTTTTATTCTTTTGACACCCTGCCAAATTCAGTTTACCTAAAAATTGTGTAAATCTCAAGAAAAAATAATTTCCACAAAACTTTAAAATTATTAAAAAGTTTCTAAATTTTTTTTCGCATTTTTCGAAATAACTTTTTGCACATAATTTTTGGTTTGAAAAATTAATTTCGACAGAATATTCAAGAATGTTTGAGAACAAAAGAAAATTTTGATGACTGCATAACAATTGAACTGTTATGAATTTGGAAAGAAGTGGAATAAGTTTAGGAGATATTTAAAAGTTTTGAACAAATTCAAAAATAATTTAAAACTTGGAAAGATATCAAAAAATGTGAAACAAAATGTAGATTTTTGAAGATTTCAAACGAAAAATTTAGAAGCTTTCCAAGAATTTTGAAAGGTTTCAAAATAATACAAAAATTTATTAAGATTTCTTGAAAAATTGAAAATTATTTTTTATATTGAAAAATTAATTTCAAGCGAATATGAGAAAAGATTTCAAAAGATTTCCAAAACTGTACAAATAATAATCTAGAAGATTTTAAGGAAAATTTTTTAACTTCGCAGGATTTATTAAAAGTTTCGGGAGAAAAGCGAATCATTTTAAAAGATATTTAGAAGTTTTGAAAAATTCTCAAACATGATTCAAAATTCGTAGAGATTCCAAAAAAGTGTGAAATAAAATGTAGATTTATGAAGATTTTTAAATAAAATTGTGTTGCTTTTAAGAATTGTGAAAGGTTTCAAGATGGTCAAATTTGTTGTTAAGGTTCCTGGGAAAATTTGAAGCTTTTTTTTAGTAAAAAAATATAGTTTCATGAAAATGCAACGACTTAAAATTCAGATAATTTAACTTCTCATTGAAAAAGTGTTCAACTTAAAAAAATCGTAATCTTTCAATTTTTAATGTGTCTAACTTAAAATTGCCATCGTAATTTTACCATCGTTAAGTCTAATTCGGGTCTATATGGAAAGTGCCCACACAAATTTTCGCAAATTTTCATTTTCAATATTCAAACTTGAAAAAGCTTGTAAAAAATAATTTTTTTTTGTACAATTACATTTGTGGAATTTTTCTTGGTCATATTCGTAATCAGTCCATTAAAAAGTATAGATATAAAATGTTTCAATAATAAAAAAATATTTATGAACTTGTTTTTAAAAAATTCCCAATGTTTACTAAGGTCCTGCGTTAGATAATAACTTCGAAAAATAAATTTCAAGAGAAAATTCACAATGATTTTAAAAAATATTTAATTAATTCTTAAAATTTCAAAAAAGAATATGGACGGTTTTAAAGCAAAATTTTCCAATGAGCAAGATTAAAAAAGAATAATTTATACGGATTTTTTATTTTGAAAAATTAATTTAAAGAGAATATATGAGAAAACTTTAAAACAATTTCAAAGTTGTCCAAACAGAAACCAGAAGATTTAAAGGCATTTTTTTTTTATTTTTCGGAAGTTTAGGAAAATTTTTGGAAGAATTCGAATAATTTTGAAAGATATTTAGAGGGACTGAATGTTTTGAAATTGATCAAAAATAAATTGAAATTTCGAAAGATTTACAGAAATTAAAAACGAAATGTGAATTGTTGAAGATTTCTAAACAAAATTTCAAAGCTTTTTGAGAAGTTGGATAAGCCTCAAAACAATAAAAAATAAACTTTTCTTGAGTTTTCTGTGAAAATTTGGAATGCCTTTCTATTTTCAAAAATCAATTTTTATTGAAAATACAGAAATGTTTCATAACATCTACAAATTTTGATTTTTCTTTCAAAAATGAAAAAAGATAATTTTTCAAATAGTTTCAAAATGTTAGGCGTAATTCGAGTCAGTTTGAAAGACTTTTACTTAAAAAATTTCTACAAGAACGAAATATCTTTGAAACTGACACATATTTTTCCTAAAATTTTGAAAAATTTTTCTAAATAAATTTAATTAAAAAAATTGTATTATGATATATTAAGTTGGCATAATTAATTTTCAACTAAGAAAAAGGGAGTTTCAAACAAAATAATTAAGTTTGCAACCAAACTGATGAATCTTCGAAAAAAAAAAATAATACTCAACAAAAAGTGTAAGAAATGATATTTCCACCAAAAAATATTTTTATTTTGAATAAAAAAAACTGTTAGTCAAAAGAAAAATATACGAATTTTCAACAAATGATTTCGATTTTCTACAAAAAAGACGAATTTTCAATAGAATAGATGAATTTTCAAAAAAAATAAATAAATTTTTACTAAAAGCTAGCAGAGTTTAATTTTCAGTTAGAGAAATTAGTTTTTAAGCAATTGAAAGAAATTTTCAACGAAATAGTTGAATTGTCAGCCAAAGAAATAAATTGTCAACGTAAAAGATTTATTTTCTACCCAGAAAGAATAATTTGCAACAAAATAAAGAATCTTTTAACAAAATATTTGAATTTTTATTGAAATTTTCAAACGAATAGTTGAATTTTCAACCGAAAAGTTGAAAAAAAAAAATAGATGAATTTCCAATTAAAAAAGATTAATTTTTACTGAAAAGCAGAACAGTTTAATTTTCAGTTAGAGAAATAAGTTTTTAAGTGAATAAAATAAATTTTCAGCGAAATAGTTAAATTGTCAACCAAAGAAATAAATTTTCAATCCAAAATATTTTTTTCATACCCAGGAAGAATGATTTGTAACAAAATAAAGGAATTGTCAACCAAATATTTGAATTTTCAAACAGATAGTTGAATTTTCAACCAAAAAGTTTATTTTTTATCAAAAAAAGACAAATTTGTAACAAAATAGATGAATTTTCTATTAAAAAAGATGAATTTTTACTGAAACCCAGAAGAGTTTAATTTTCAGTTAGAGAAATGCGTTTTCAAGCAAATAAAATAAATTTTCAACGAAGTAATTGGATCGTCAACCAAAGTTAAACATTTCAGAAGAAACCGCAATTTTCTAGTACTTTCTAGAAAGAAGATAGTTATAAACAATGATGAATTCTTCATAAGACTATTTTTGTCAACCCCAGTTAAATTTTAGAACAGCAGTACCCGAATCAGCCAGGGTCTGCTCTAGTCTCAGCGCATAACCTGGAGTGTAAGGAGGAAGCCCAAGCACTTTCTTGAAAAATGTTGATTTGGATGACCTCAACTTCCTCACAGTATCTTAGTCTCCAAATTCCTATGGCATAAAGCAGAACATTGGCTACGAGACTTTGAAAAAGAATAAGTTTTGAGCGCCAAGACGCTGCTTTGGAGTTCCGCAGAACTTGTAAGGTTGCTCTAGTGGCCATCCTTGCGGCAGCTATTCTTTTATTACAAGCCAGTGCAAAGGTACCAGAGCTCGAACATGGTTTTCCCAGATAGTTATATTCCCTGACCATCTCGAGCTGCGTGTCATTGAAAGTGAAACCCGGAATCCTAGGTGGCCTTCCTCTATGAAAGATCATGGTCTTGGTCTTTGAAGTGTTAACCTCCAAAAGCATTGAGGTCACAATACTCAGCAAGGAGATTAATTTTTCTCTGAAGATCAATGTGGGAATCAGCAAGCATCACGATATCATCGGCATATGACAGCAAGGTAACCTCCATCAAATGATTGATGGATATCCCCCTTACTCTCCGATTCCGAAAAAAATCTTCCAGGTCTCCAATCAACAAAATAAAAAAGACCGGACTTAAAAGTTCCCCTTGGAGAACCCCGTAAGTCACGTCCACTGGGTCAGTGAGACCCTCAGGTGTGCGGATGGACATCTTGGCAGCATCGTGAAGACTTTTCATTACCCTAGTGAATTTCGTGCTAATGCCCAGTTTCAATAGTTTAGACCAAAGAAGGTCGTGATTGACTGAAGGAAATGCCCTTTTAAAATCAACGAAACATGCAAAACCCTTCACAGAAAAAACTGAAGATGAATTTTGTTGCATGTAAAATGTTCAGCTGTTAAAGATTACATGATATTTGGCGAAAGTTTATCTTACGATGGAATAAAAGCTGTCGTCTGCTACGTCCTTCGCAGTGCTTCGCAGCAATGGAAGAACGGCAAAGTATACGTGAAAACTTGAAAAGCTATAAATCAGGACACTAGATTTATAACAACTTTTTACTTACCTAATTGTTATTTTAAAAATAATTATACTTTATATATGCTTCCTGCCACAGTCGGTATTGTAGGTTAGAAACAAAACCAAAAATTAGGAATCGAATTATATTTGAAGTTGGAACATTCATTCAGTGGCGGATCTAGGTATTTGCCGCCATTGGGCTGACAGAATTTGCTGCTCTTGAGGCTGACAGAAATTAACTACTCGATTTTGAATCTGCAGTAAGACATGTACCCGAAAGTTTTGGGTAGGAATTCATAAACGAAACAATCAATAATTTGGCAATTTTCAATTTCTCTGATATCATAAACTGTTTGGGAACTTTTTATTCGGGAATTTCATTGTTTGGGCATTATATTATTCGGAAATTTTATTTTTTAGGATTTTCCAATCGTCCAAAAATTTTAATCCAAAAATATATTTTCTCAATAATTTTTATTTTGAATTCAAACGATAATTTTAGAAACTTTGATCAGAAAAAAAATATTTTTTATACAAATATTTGATGATTGTATTTTTAATAAATAATATTGATTGAAACCCATTTTTCCATTGTTTCGGGAGTTTTATAATTCAGGAATTTTCCAGTTCGGATATCTTATAATTCGGCAATTTTCTATCGGGAATTTGTCAAATTCGGTAATATTATAAACTGTCAGGAATTTCCTATTTTGACAATATCATAAGCTATTCGTAAATTTTTTTTTCGGGAATTTTCCAGTTAGGGAAGTTTACTACATTTTGAAAAATTGTATTATTCGGAAAATTCCCAAATCGGGAATTTCAAAGAGTCATAAATTTTATCTTGTTGAATTTTTCAGTCGTCCAAAAATTTTCATCCCAAAATATATTTTCTCAATAATTGTTGTTTAAGTTTCACGCAGTAATTTCAAGAACTTTGAACATTACAATTTTTTTGATCACAATATTTGATCATTGTATTTTTAATAAATAAATAATATTCATGAAAAAATTTTTTCATTTGTCTAAATTCGGGAATTTTATAAGAATTTTATAATAATTTTATAATTGGGGAATTTTCTAGTTATTTGGATATTCAAGAATTCGGCAATTTTATGTCAGGAATTTTATTATTCGGGAATTTTCCAATTCGGTAATATAATTATTCGGAGATTTTTTAATTCTGGAATTTTACAGTCTCGAGAATTTTTCAGTCTTCCCGATTTCTCAAGATAAGTGTATTTGCATAAATTTTTCATTTCGAGAAAGCTATTTAATTAAATAATAAAATCATTACACATTTTTTATGGATTTTATAATCTAATTGAATAGTTTCCAGAAAATAAAAAATAATATCCAAATACACTCATGGTGAAAAACCATTTTTTTCTGAGATTTGAAAAAAATAAAGTTTTGTCCCTCAGCTTGCAGACATCTTTGATTTCACCCACCTAACCTGAAATACCTGATAGAATCAAAGATTCTTTTCCATCAATATTATCGTAATATAAAATGTTATCTACTGTACAAAATAAGGATTTTCAATTCACATTCAATATTCTTGATAAATATTTATTTAATAACTTTTTAAAATAAAATTTTACGACTCAGGGTGGCCTCATACGTAACAAAAATTCTGAGTTCAAAAAATTATTCAAAAAATGAAATGTTAAATAATAATAATTTGAAGCATGAATTAAGGCCGATAGGAGTTGTAGTTGTTCAGAAATCATCTTTTAGCTTTGAAATTTGACTTCGTAAAAAGGCTTTTATATTGAACTACAACACCGGCGGATCTCGAAACTTTCAAAACGGAAATTCATATCTCATAACTTGTGAATTATGGTTAAGATCATAGTAAATATGGCGACTTTTTAGAATGTGGTCGAGTGCTTATTTATTGACAGTCATACAAAATATATAACCATTCATCCGCGATAAGTGCAATTATTTTAAAAATGGAATGGTAATAAGTGCAATGTTTTTAAAAACCTCGTGTCCTCATTTCCAGACCAATTCCATCCATACTTCACACTGTTCTTTGCACTGCTGTGAACTACATAGCAGAAGACGCTTTTCTGTACTGACAAACAACTGCCAAATTATTCCGAGATGGTTTAAAAACACGAAATTGTCTGAATTTCATGTAAAGTTTATTCGACCAGGTTAATTTTTGTTGCAGTGAAACTATCGTCGGAAATCGATGTAAAGTTTATCTTCCGTTTTTTCTGTGTTACGACCAGGAGTGGAGAGATGAATCTGAACGATAGAGTTTAGAACAAATACATGGTCCAAACAGCCTCTGGAAGCCCTAAAACCTGCCTGAAATTTGGATATACAATTCTCAGCGTTTGTCCACTCAACAAGCCTATCCAGGAGGATCCGTGTAAATATTTTCGCAATAGCATTCACGAGGGCAATATCTCTGTAAGATCCCGGATTCTCTTTATCCTCCTTCTTGAATAACATGCACGTGAGAATAGTTGCCCAAGAAGGGGGAACCTCCTCAGTCTCCCAGATCCTCCTGAACAGACACTCAAGATAGTCTAGTCCTCATTCAGGTAAAGCTGGGTAAAACTCGGCGGGGACACCATCATGTCCAGGGGCTTTCCCCTTTTTACATTTATGGCTAGCAGCTTTTATTTCATCTTTTGAGATTTGGGCATCCAGAAGGGGATGCACATTTGTACGCCAAGAATGATCAAGGTTCACTTTAGGACGATATAAAGTATTCGCAAAAGCTTGCAACGATTGAACGCCAATGTTAGCACCCTGTGCAAGTCTAGGCATTATTCAAAGGGAATATTATTCACAATAATCATTAATTGTTTAGACAATTTATGCAAGCATCTCATTATCAGTCTAAAGTAGTATTTCATGTACTAGAAACAATTTTCATTTGAAAATTCGCAAAAAAAATCATAATTAGCGCTAAAAACTCGCAAAACCAATTCTTTCACTCCTGGGGATTTTTTGGGACCATATGAAACAGACTTAATGGAGTGATATTTGAACAGCAATATTTCATTCGTATTCTATCTGCAAATATCACTGAAAAACAAAATAAAGTGGATATACGCTACTACGCAAAAATGATTTTTGAAACCTTTTCAAAAATATTTTCTGGGAATTTTATTAGTCAGAAAAATTCAGGAATTGAAAAAAAAACTCTTGCAATAGTCAAGGAATTTCTCTAAGAGGCACTTAAAAAATTGTTAAGGATAATAAATTCTCATCTTTGAAATTTTCATTTGAAATTGTTTTATCCTGTTTATGAAAGATTCTATGTTGAAAATGAAAAATTGGCCAGGGTCGGTATTTTATCAAAAAATGTCATTATTTGGTTGAAAATTCAACAATTTTGTCAAAAAGTTATCTTTTTTGGTTGAAAATTCAATTCAAAGCTTTCTCGGTCAAAAATTCAACTTTTTTTGGAAAATTTGTCTTTTTGGTTTGAAAATTCATCTGTTTTAGTAGGAATTTATCTTTCTTGGGTGAATGCAATGGCGCGACTGCAAAATCCCAAAAAATAAAATTCCCGTCACCCGAAATTTCCAATTTATAAAATTCCCGAATTCGAATGATTAAAAAAATTGTTCTTCAATAAATATTACTCATTTATTGAAAATACAGTTATCAAATATTTTCATAAAAGAAGATTCTTTTTTATGTTCAAATTTCTGGAAATTATTTTTTGAATTCAAAATAATCATGATTGAATCAAAATTTCTGCGTGAAAAATTTTGATTGAAGATATGCGTATTATTTTTAAAAAATTACAAAAAAAGTTCTCAAACATTGAATTTTTGACTTGAAAAAAATGAGAAATTTCGAGATAAATCTTAAAAAATAAACTTTTGTCATTATTTGAATTCGGAAATTTTAAAATTCGGGTATTTTATACTTCGTATATTTTATAATTCAGTAATTTTATTATTCTGGAATTTTCAAATTCGGTAATATTATAAACTGTTTGGCAATTTCAGAGGGTCATGAATTTTGTTTTTCGGAATTTTTCAGTCGTCTAAATTCAAATATTTTTTATTTAAAATTAAAATTTTGTTGCTCAACTATCCATTATTATTATATTATTCAATAAAAATTCTTTTTTTGTTTGTTGAAAATTGAGCTAGGTTATTGAAGGTTGAATCGAAATTAATTTTACTTTGAATCCTTCAAACATAAACAATATCGATATCGAAAATGAATATTTTTAATAAAAAAATAGAATCGCAGAGCGTTTCAAATTATTAAATGAATAATTGTGAATTTAAAGTGCAAATCAGTACAGTTTTAAACACTATTGATTGTAAATGACCTAATTCACATTGTTTTAATGTGGAATTATTCAATTTTTAATCTATTGATTTTTAACAGGTTTAATTTCAAATTAAGTTATTGTAAATGCTTCCAAAATTATTCAATGCTAACTTCTTCAAGTTAAGAAATGTGGTTTTATTAGCGCGTTAAAATCTATTGACATGCGAGGCTTCAAAAATAAAAAAAATTATTTCTTCATTTCCAAATTTCTACCAAAGTTGTGAGCTTGATAATTTTTAGAATTGTTGCGTTCGAGTTCTGTGCATCTTTCGGATAAAATTTGGTATACAATAAAATTGTATGCCTAAAAAAATGCATACGTACCAATAAATGTTTCTTAATCTCTTTCGGTGCTCTTAACAAATTTAAGTGATTTTAAAAATATTTTCTACATTATTCGATATTCGTTTCGACATAAAAAAATGTATGGGCTTGTTTTTGAAAAAAATCCTAAACTTAACCGAGAAGAAATTTATCTATCCAAAGAAAATGTATGCATGCGAAAAAATGTTTTTAATGTTTTGAGACGTTATTGAAAAGTTCGTAATTTTTGAAAATATTTTTATATTATTGGATGTACGAGGTTTCAAAAATATGATGAATTAAAAATAATGGATCAAATTATGTCTATTAATTTTATTCTTTATCCCCCGAATCAAGACAATCCCGATAATAAAATCTTAATATTTTAATCAGAAGATTCAAAACTTAAGCTTTTAAATCATTAATTGTAAATATCCTATTTTTATGTTATTCTAATTAGGAATTATTCAATTTTCAACTCAGTCATATTGAATGAATTTTATTTCAAATTGATTTATTATAAATGCTTTCAAAGTTATTCAATTGAAAATTCTTTTAAAATTATTCAATTATAAAAGTTCAACCTAAACCTTTTATTTTTTTCAAAGGGCTATTCAAAAAGCACGTAATTTTTAAACTTAAAACTCCCAAAAAATGGGAAAAATTACTTTTCTAAACAATTTTGTAAAAATTTTCTCTGCCATATTCCTAATCAGCGCATCAAAATGTATAGTTAAAAGAGGCTACAAAAAAAATTGTTATTAACTTGTTTTTAAAAATGCGCAATCTCTAACGAAATTCTAAACTTGATAATTTCTATAATTGTTGCATTCGAGTTCTGAGAATCTTTCCGATAATATTAATTGTTTGAAGCGATTTTTGTATTATTTTTTATATTATTCGATGCATGAAGCTTAAGAATATAAAAAATGTATATACTTGTTTTTGAAAAATTCGTAATTTCTACCAAAGTCGTGAGTTTGAACATTTTTTAAATTTCTGCATTCGACTTTAGCGAATCTTTCCGAAAAAATTCACCATACAATAAAAATCTATGCCTCTCAAAAATGCATGCCCACAACATTTCTTTTTGTTAATGTCTCTCACGGTTATTAAAATATTTCAATAATCTTTTTATTGTTTTTAAACTATATAAATATAGAGAAACACATATTGTAACACACTTCCTTCAGTTCCTGTTCCAGAGAAGCAGCAGTCCTCTCAGAAGAAAATAAAAAATTATAAGGTGCGTGCCCATAAATATCTTAAATAATAATTAATTTTACTGTATTTATGAGAAACCTCACTACAGTATAGCAAAAATATACAGTAGATAATTATGGAAAAATAGTTCTATATATCGAGAGGTTTTGGAACACGAAATGTTTGGTTGTGAATGTGGCTATTATTATTGTTGTGAATGTTTTTTAATAATTGGAAATGATACTTTTCTGATGCATTCAAGTTAATCTCAAACAATTCTTCCAACGATGAAATTAAAAACATTTTTAAATCGAACGGATATCGTTTTTTGCCATATTTGAAATCATTTTAATACACTTCAATTCACATCTTCTTACCAGGAGACTTTGTTAGTGGAGAATAGCAATGTTGCTATTCGCCTTTGGGGACCGAAGGACAGATAGTGGTAAAATGCCCTCGTAATTTGGAGTTTATAGGGATAGGGTTGTTACTTAGTCCACTGGTGGGGACGAAGGTGCCTTCCTGAGGTACGCGACCTCCACGACAAGGCCAGCTAGTATGCATCCACTTTCTCCAAGACGCCGACAGGGTTTACTGCGACGTTTACATTTGTGGGCTTCTAGCCGTTCGAGTAACCAATCTTGGGCCCGGCAGAGACCGCGGACATAAAGGGTTATACAAGGAACAGATAGAGTTGAAGGGGGTGCAAACGCGGGTAAGGCGAACGCATGATCGATGTTCTCACACCAAATGATGGGATAGGGACTCATTAAATCGATGGTGACCGTCTCCCAGGTTCGACAAGTAACACGTGGGTGTTGAAGGTGTTTACACAAGAAAATCCGTTGAATTACGCTGGAAACGTCTCACGGACGTGCCGTCTGTGTACTAACACATAACGCCAGCCAATTGCATGCAACCTGCCGTGCTGCTACGGTCGGTGGCAGCACTTACTCAAGTGCGTTGCGAACTATTGTAAGTAGCGACGTACTTGTACGTCATCGCTCGGATCGCAGCAGCACGACAGGTTGCTCGCGTTTCATATCAAAAGAGGTGAGTTAAGATACACCAAAAGCACAACTCGTCCAATTGATGTTGGTCCAAAAGTACTTTTCTTTCCGACTTTCCGATTTACGATTGTGGATTTCTCGCCATCGTAAAGCGTCGCGGAAAATAGTTGGGTCCTCCTGCTGCATGGTTATGACTTCTTGAAATAAAGGCTGCGTGGGTGGATTCTGGATGACGCTGAGGACTGAAGCTCGATCGTCGTCTCGGTGTCGACGGCAGTTCAGGTATATCTTTCTGTTGCTCTAAATAAATGAGCGTGTTATTATCGTCCCGTAGGATGAAATTCTGATCCTCCAAAAATGGCCGATAACGTTTAAGGAATTCAGAACTGGCGAAGAACATTACTCGACATTTGCCGTCAGGTTTCTCTTGTTTGAGGACAGCACCCATGTTTCGAGTGCTGGCATCGGTCTGAAGGAGGAGTGACAATGAAGAATCCGAGTGGCTGAGAATTTCTGGAGTTTGAAAGGCGAATTTACATACCTACAAATCCTCTAATCTTTCGGGCGTAATTTTGTAAGACCTATTCGTGGAGAGCGGGTCTGATACGGGGACAAGAATAACCGTAAACTTGGTAGGTATTCTTTCATTCAACGGCAGATTCCAAGAAAAAAACGCAATTCTTTGCACGTGCGCGTTTTTAATGACTTCAATATGGACAGGTTGGGCGAAATTCCTGCTAGTGCCAACAACGTGGCTGAAATAAGGAAGCTTCGTTTGACTGAAGCTACTATTCTTCAGTTAGACAAAAAGTCCGTAGATAGTTCGGAAAGGTTCAAAACGTTCGAAAACAGGAGCGAGGTACAGTAAAGTGCTCCTGCCAGTTAGCTCAAAAATTTTGTCGTCCAGGTGAGCGACAGAGAAGGTGCGTTGTTGTTTGGCGAGTATTTTTTGCAGGTTTTGAAAGGTATCTAGCGCATTTTTGAGGCTAAATGGCATGACTTGGAACTGGAAATGACCTTCTCTCGGCGTGTAGAAAGCGCCCAAGATCCTTGAGGGTGTCATGGATCCGTGGCCGGCCGTGGGGAGCACGTACCGTCACATAATCCAATTCACGGTAGTCTTCTACTTTTTACCAGCAATGACCACGGCTGAACTGAACGGAGAAGAGGTGTGGTTGATGATACCATCACAGAGCATCTCGCGTACTTGAAGGTCGATATACTGACGTCTTTTCTCGGAGTAACGACGAGGGGGTTCACGAAAAGGTCGTAGATCCCAAAGACGGATTTCGTACTGAACAGCCGAAAGGGTTTGTTTTAAACGATCGCCGTCGTGTAAGAAAGAGGCGTGGTCTTGAATAAGATTCGCAAACGTGGTTTTGAATTTATTCTGAAAATCATTATTAACTTCGATGTTCGTGATCCCGGGGGAAGCCATGAGAGCATGAGGGAGAGGGCTCAGGTGAACACGATGTCGACCCGTGGTGCTGAGGAAGATGCAGTCAATCACGTGGTAGAGGCTGACATGGTGGTTACGTAACCAAGGCCGCCCGGGGATAAGTTCAGCATCAAGTTCAGGGCTGAGGCAGAATGTATGGGCATATAGGGCATCTTGGAGACTTGCATGTTGGTGGCGGAAGTGAGAATGTGGTTAGTGTTAGGTGGTGAGAGGATTTACGGTATTTGTGTGGTAGGTGTGAGTGGTGTGTGAGGTTGGAGGCGGAGGAGTTGAGTAGGGTTGTGTGGGGTGAATTGGGGAGATGAAAAGTAATATTGAGCTATTGAGCGTAGGTGGGAGGTGGAATTTAAGCAAATAGAGAAAGTGTCTAGTGGCGCGTCAGGGAGTGGGAGAAAGCGGGACGGTGGGAACGAAGGAAGAGAGAAGGTGAGGGAGAGAACGTCGAGCGCAAGTGACGGGGAGCATCTCCTGAAGAGGAAGAGAGACAGCCAAGAGAGTCCGGACAAAAGCGTGGTAGAGAGTCCGTTTGAAAAAAGTGGGAGAACTAGTAGGGCACCCCCCCAAAAAATGGACGGAAATGTGGAGAAGGAGGCTCTCGGTATGCTGATGGGCGAGATCAGGGGGCTGAGGGACGACGTAAGGGGGACTAAAGAGCAGATGGAAGGCATGAGGGAGGATTTGAGAATTAGAGATGAGAAATGGGAAAAGGAGATGGAAGAGATGAGGGAGAGAGTAGAGGGGTTAGAGAGGGAATGGAAAGAAAAAGATGTTAAAATAAAGTAGACGGAAGAGGAAATTAGGGTGTGGAAAGAAAGGACGGAAAAAAGGCTTGAGAATATGGAGGGCAGGACGGATAGGGATAAGGAAGGAGGATGAGGAGTTCTGGAGGTATATACAAGAATTTGATGTTGTGGGACTGGTAGAGACGTGGGTAGAAAGAAAGGAATGGTACAGAATAGAGCTACAGCTGCCAAGGGGGTATAAGTGGAGACTCCAGGAGGCGGTCAGAGTGGAGAAAAATGGAAGGGCTAGTGGGGGAATTATAACGGGGGTTAGAGATGGATTAGAGGAAGAAGTTCATGGAGAGGAAGAGAGGGAGGGAGTGCAAATGAGGGAAGTAAAAATAGGAGGGAAAGCGTGTAAGTTTGTGACAGTGTACAATAAGGACGGGATGGAAAGAATTAAAGAATGGGTGGAAGAATTGCTAGGCGAAAGCGAGGAGGGTATGGTGGTACTGGGTGGGGATTTTAATGCGAGGATGTAAAGGTAAGGGGGCCTTTACAGGGAAGGGGAGAGCTTTGAAAGGAATTCGAAGAATAAGATAATAAATAAGGAGGGGAGATTCTAAGGGACTGGATGGAGGATAGAGGGTGTGGCAAATGGGGACGAAGAGGGAGAATACACATATATAAGTAAGGTGGGGGTATCGGTAATAGACTATGTGGTGATGAATATGCAAGGATGGGAGGAGACGGAAAAATTCGCAGCAGAGGGGAGGGTGGAATCAGACCATCAGTCATTAGGTCTGTGGATAAGAGGTGAGGGTGGCGGAAGACAAGGCGGGGAAATGTACGCTTTGGAGGGGAGTCAGTGGAAGAGATATGGGAGGATCTGAAAGAGAAGGTGAAAGGGTGTGTGCAAAAGAAGGTATTTAGAAAGAAGAAGAAAGGAATGGTGAAGCCATGGTGGGATAGGGAATGCAAAAAGATGAAAAAGAAGGTGAAGAGGAAGTATAAGAAGTGAAAAGAGGGTAATGCGAGAAGGGAGGAGTAGGTAGAAACGAGGAAGGGGTTTAGATTGATGTGTAAGAAGAAAGAACAGGAAAAGAAGAAAGATCTGGAAGAGGAGTTAGCAAATTTTAAGATAGAGGGGGACGTCTGGAAGATAATAAATAGGTTTAGGAAGCGTAGGGTGGGAATCAGTGAGAAGATAGGCAGTGAGAAGTGGAGGGAATTTTTCAAAGAATCTTTCCAGGGCTCAGATCCAAGGAAGATGGAGGGGGGAAGTAGAAGAACGGGAGAGGCAGAGATGAAGGAATTGGATGACGAGAGATAGAGAAGCAGATAAGGAAGTTGAAAAGGTCAAAAGCAGCAGGGCTGGATGGGGTGGAGAACGAAGCATGGCTGTTTAGTACACAAGAGGTTAGAGAGAGGCTGACGGAGGTAGTGAAGAAAGTATGGAGGGGCGAGGGATTCCCAGGAGGGTGAAGGGAAGGGTTAATAGTGCCACTGTATAAGAAAGGGGATAGAGATAGGCAGGAAAATTATAGAGGGATTACGCTAATGAATACGGCGTATAAAGTATACGCGATGGTGGTGGCAGAGAGACTGCGAAAGGATGTCGACAATATTTACGTGGTGCAGCACGTGGTGGATAGAGAATTAGCGAAAAAGAGGACGAGGGTGTACGCGTTTTTTGTGAATTTCAAAGGCGCGTTTCCGTCGGTGGATAGGGGGAGGTTGTGGGAGGCGATGGAGGATAGGGGAGTAGAAAGAGGCCTAATAGAAAGGCTAAGGGAGATATATGAAGAGACCAAAGACAAGGTAAGAGTGGGGAGGGGATTTCAGACGGATTCTGGATGGATAGGGGGTTAAGGCAAGGGTGTCCACTTAACCCAACCCTTTTTGCGATTTTCATTGCGGATATGGAAAGTAAGCTGGAGGCCGGGGTGGTAGGAGGAGTCAGGATAGGAGGGGTTAGAATTTGGTCACTAGCGTATGCAGATGACATTGTGTTGCTGGCAAGCAGCGAGGAGGCCTTAAAGGAGATGATGAAGAGGTTGAGAAGATACCTGGATAAAAAGGGGTTAGAGCTGAATGCGGAAAAGTCCAGGGTTATGGTGTTCAGAAAAGGAGGGAAAAGGGATAAGGGAAGGGAGTGGAAGTGGAAGGGAAAGGAGGTGCAGGAGGTGCAGGAGGTGAAAGAGTTTGTGTACTTGGGCTTCGTGTTTCGAAGGAATGAGGGAGTGGATGGTCACATAAAAGAGAGAGTAAGGAGGGCAAATGTGGTGATGAGGCAGGTGTGGGGGTTGGGAAAGAAGTTATTCGCAGATGATTTTGGAAGGAGAATGAAATTGTTTAATTCACTAGTAATGAGTGTGCTATTGTATGGGGCAGAGGTGTGGGGGTGGAAGGAAAGTGAAGAGGTAAGTAGAACGCAGGAGAGGTATGTAAAGTGGACCCTGGGGTTGGCAAGGAACACGCCTAATTATATTGTCAGGAGGGAGACGGGGAGAACGAGTGTAGGAATTCTAGCAGGGAGCCGGGCGCGTAATTATGAGGAGAAATTTTTGGAAGAGGGGGGAAGTAAGCTGGTTAGGGAGTGTTGGTGGGAGAAGGAGAACAGGGGAGGGGTGGGAAGATGGAGGCGGAGATGGAAAGGTATTTGAGAATGAATGGACTGCAGATGGATGAAGTGAGAAGGATGCACGAGGAAGGAAGGAAGGTTTATGACTTGGTTAAGCAAAACGGCATGGAGAGAGAGAAGCCAGAAGGGGAAGAGACAATAAGAGAGTTAAGATTTAACGGGAACTATGTGTGGGTTATGCCAAGGGCAAGAGCGTAATATTTATGTGAGAAAGGAGAGAAAGGAAGTCAGGAGCTTATAGCGAGGATGAGGTGTCTGTGTATGGAGGGCTTCAATAGGTTCTGGCTTTCTCGGGAGAAGAGGATGTGTGAACTGTGTGGAAGGGGGGATGCAAGAGTGGAGTACTGGTTGGAGGAGTGCGTGGAGGTGGAAAGAAGTGAGATAAGCATGGAGGTATTGTTGCATGAAAAGGGGGAAAAAAGGGCAGTAGCTTGGGTAAAGGGGGCGTTGGGTAAGATGGAAATGAAGAAAAGGAAGGAGGAAGAGGAATGGAGACGGAAAGATTGTAAATGCGGGAGAAAGTAGATATAAGTAACATGTAAATATGGTAAATAGTAGGTAAGTAGTAGGTATTAGAGCGAAAACAGAGGTTGGCAAGCAAGGCAATGCGAAAAAGTAGGGACGTGCGAGCGAGGCGAAGCGAGGAAGGCAAGGCGATAAGAGCGTGCGGCTTGGAGATGAGGAATGGATGGATGTTAGTTTTTAAGGGTTAGTTTTGAGAAAATTCTGTAAAAATGGATGTTTAAGCAAGTAAATTTTTTAAGGCCAGCAGGCTGAAAAATAAACGTTTATCTATCTATAGGGCATCTTGGAGGACTGGATCTAAATTAACGGTATTGTTCAGAAGAACGGTGGCTCATAAGGCAGCTAGGACTGCGTGGGGGAGGCACGGCTGTCGAGCGGAGAGTCTGACCTCATTCAAGATTGCTGCTTTTGAAAAATTGTCTGAAACGAAAGTGTCCATCTCAGCTATGACCTCTTGATTGCCCAGAAGAAGTCTTTGGCTTGGAATATTCACGAAAATTCTTACGTGGAATATCTTTCGCTTCGTCGATTTCAGCCGGCTTCATCACGCGTTCGAATGAGTCCTCCAAGGAAGTGAGGGGCACAGCTCGGAGAAGTTCTTCTATGGAAGGCTTCAAAAATTCCAGTAGCAAATTCACTATCTGGTGCATAATGTTGCGTGAGCGAGTTTTGAAATTTTGCTCATAAGAGAGACAGATTTCCGCAGATTTCGAACCATTTGGCTGCGTTATTTACGAGGGTATTTGACAAATTAATTGTGACCACTCGGTTTGATCCATCAGGGCGTCTGTGAAGAAGGAACCGAGGAAAACAAAAGGATCATCATGATCAAAAGCGGTGAATGTTGGCGAGGAGGTTGAGGAGACCTGAGTGCGCGTATCAACGCACGCAATTCATTAATGGGGATGTTGTGCATCGAAGAGTTTTTTATTTGCCGTTCGACCGTGGGGCTGAGAGATGCTTGTTGCAGCTGAGCATTTGCATCCTGCATTGGGCTAGACATTGGTAACACGAGTATGACGATTAGGTATCATCGGTTACTGGGCCAGGGTGCAACAGAGAACACGGCTCATAGTTTAAACTGAATCGCTCGACGTGTCACAGAAACACGGCCGATGGTTTACACCAGGCCTGCCCAGTGAGGGGAAATCGACTCAGAGGCCACATGTTTGAGTTCCACCAGCACGTCCCTCTGCTTGGCTTCAGAGGATTGGGGCGGTGGTCGCTCTCGTGAGGGTGAATGAGTAGAGGCCAGTAGAGGGGGAAAAATTTTATTTGGAAAATGAGCCATTTCGACAATATTTCCTCTCTCTGGGCATGCCTAGTTCACACCAACCGGCTCGTCGTGCAACAGAAACCCGCCTGATTGTCTACACCAGCCTGCTCGATGGGCAACTGTGTAATTTGGGAAGAATATTACAAAGTAACACAATTAAACACAAAATATATCACATGGATGTTTGAACTTTGTCTTTGTTACAACAGGATTTAGCCAAATATTTCCGATTTGTGGATTTTCTGTAAATAAAACTGAAAGTCCCATTAAAAAAGTAAATCTCCCACCGGATTTCTCTTGGTACAATCTCCAGGTGCTTTTTGTTCTATGCAACAAAATTTCTAAACAATTACATTGCTTGTGCTTTTTCAGAATGCCTGCCGTTTTTCGAAAAAAACTTCAAAGTCCATTTTCTCTTTGATTTTTTTTCAACATTTTTTTATATTCATTGTACTCGTACTATGAAGGAGCTATCCTACAGGTTTCGTACTCGCTAAACTTGTCTTTCTTATGAAAGAAAAAATGAGACAATTTTTGAAATTTCTATTATTTTTGAAACATTAACAGTTTTATATCTTGAATTAGGTGAAATCATATATTCATGCGACAAAGAATTAAAAATATCATAACTTGCAGTATTAAAAAAAAAGATGAAATGATGGTCTTTAATTAAATGCTGGAACCTTTTCCCACTGCTTTTCCTTTCTTTCTCGAAAACTGGCAACTTCCTAAAGTGAAAAAAGTATGAGGTTGATGGCAATAGCATACTTTTTCGCTTCTCGAATAAAGGATTCAGCATCATCTATGGATTCTAGGTGACACTTCTTCAAGTTACCGTTAGATATAAACTGCTTTACCAAGCCTTATCATCGTTTTAGATGATATGAAGCATGATTCTGTACACGAGATGCTGGAAATTGATCGTATTGTGCAAATTATGGAATCCTCGAACCCTGATAAATTGGAAGAATTCACAATAATAACAGAAGGTGCTGCTACTCACTTCAAAAATCTCTATCAGTATTATGAAGTGACTAAATCATGTTGTAACAAAAATGGGATCTTCTCAGATACTGGCCACGGAAAATGACCCTGTGATGGTGTTGCACAGTGGGACGAAAGAAGTACCCGTCGACAAATCAATTTTTAGCCTATACTATTCACCCGATTTGAACAATTTTTCAAAAATGAAAGCTGTCCAAGTTTTGAAAAGATTTGTGTGATTAGATTTTGTTGAAAATTGTTTAGAAATTTGTTATATAACAACAAAGTTGAAATTGTTTCAACTTTTTCCAAGTGACAGTTCTTTTAGGACATTCAAAATGATCGAAGAAGATCATAATACAATGTTACAACCATATAGGAATAATTTTCAGTTGGTGAGAATAATTTAGAAATATTGTTATTGTGTTATAAACAAATTAATGGGTAAATTAATTCTTTGGGATAAGCAATGTTTGGCTTAATGAAATTAACAGATTTTGTATAAACTGTGAGAGAAATGAATGTTACATTTCCAATAATTAAGAGAAGATGCTTTCTGATAATTATTTGAACAATTTTTATGAACAGATTCAAAGTTTGGCTACTTGTCAATGAATGGGCTCTATTTTGGTTTACGGAATCAACTGGTCATGTCTTTTCAATTACTCTTTCCTATAATACTTTGCAAATTGACAACAATTATTCATTATCTAAACAATTCCTATAAACAAATGTATTTTATGTCAATTTTTTGCCGACTGACAACTTGGATTGTTTCTCAATCCAATGAACTCACGTAGTATTCAAAAGAAGTCTCAATTATGCCACCATCAGTGCATAAGATTCTGATTCATGGAGCAAATATCATTGATTTTTTTGTCATACCAACTGGTGAATTATCTGAAATGGCTCAGGAAGCGTGAAGTTTCCCAAATTGAGAGATTTATTTATCTCAAATTCTATACAAAATCTTTGAATTTTAATAAGCCAAACATTGCCAATCCCAAAAAATGACTTTTCTTCATTAATTTTTTTATAACACAATGACATTTTTTTAACTTATTCTAACCAACTAGAAATTATTCATATATAGTTTTAACACTGTTTTAAGATCTTCTTTGATCAATCTGAATGTCTGAAAATAAATCACACTGGGGAAAAGTTAAAAAAATACAATATATGAGTTCTCTTTCTTTTAAGGATTCACTTATAAATAAAATAAATTAATTTTTCAATCAAAATTAAATATTGGGGGGGGGGGAGCATGAAAAAAAAAAATTTTCATATTATAATTTTTGATTAAATATTTTCCAATCATTAAAAAAAGAAATTTGTTAATAAACAATAATAGGTTTTTTAATTTATCAGTCATTACTATTATCAATTGTTAATTATAAACTTTTCTAAATATTAATTCATCTTTTTATAATTTTCATAAAAATACAAAATATAATATTTTTAAATTTCTTTGAAACCGCACTTTTCTCGTAGGTCAAAAGAAATTATCGTTAACACGTGTTTACTTTTACAAGTGTTCTGTTATGGAACGAATTACACGCATCGTGTGATCGTTTTTCATTTTAATGTTTTGATTTTTGTCAAATAGAAGTGTAATTTAAGTTTTTTTTAAAGAATTTTTATAATATCTTTAGAAATTTGTTCTCTTGTAACAATTAAATTGTTTATTTTTAAATAATTGTTTGAAACTTTGAATAGTGTCTTCCCCAACGTGATGAGGACGAAAACGTATACAGGAACCTTGGATTTACTCAAGGAAAAAATACCGAAAGTTGAAAAAAATTTGTTTGTAATTTTTATAAGAAAAATAATGATAAAATTATAGAAAATTTAAAAGTTTGTTTTGAAAAAATTATGAAATTGATTGTTTCGTCTGTTACAAAATGGATTTTGATGCTATGGACCGAATTTGGGGTAATGGTATTGACGTGATAGGTGGACCTGTGAAAAATATTAAACAATTTTACTTAATTAGTAAAAAATTGAGATCAACAATTTTATAACAAGACTTTTTGATCAAATGCAAAATTCATGGGGGTTTTCCTAAAAATATTTATGACACCAATAAAAATGTTAGTTTTGATTTCAACAATAAAAAAAATAGGGAACATTTCGATATAAATACATTATTAATAAATACATACATTTGAAATGGCCATACAAAAACGTTGAGAATTGATATGTATTTAATTCGGTATTCTTCAAATTCAATAATAACTATTATAAACAAAAGTTTAGAACTCCTATTGGATCAGTTTTATCACCTATTTCAGCTGAAATTGTTATGGAGGACTTACAAGGGGGGTTAGGTTGGTGTCCGACGCCGATTTTTTTGTAACTTTGCAGGTGTAAAGAGGATCCCAGACTATACAAAAAAAAATTAATTTTTTGGGCAATCGTTCATATT